>JAGPOY010005606.1:0-10893 GCA_018983105.1 Silene uniflora
GAAGACTCGCTGTTAAGCTAGGTCCTGTACCCTGGAATTTAATTTCAATGAAAATCTTAACATAAATTTCCCAAATTTAGGGTCTTTCGGAAACTACACGGCTCATTTTCCTTGGTGCTCCTCCCGTAAATGAGGCCCTTATTGAAGAATCAAAAAGGTTTTCTCCTTTGAGCCCTTTTCCTTTTTGTTTTTGTCAGGAAAATCAAAATACTAATTCTGCAATGTGTTTTTTTTTGCCAGACTGACGACATCCTGTACGTTCCTTAAGGAGTTAGTTCGATCCAATGAACTCTGTGGCAAATACTCCAGAGCTCTTATTGAGCTATGCAAGGAAATGGATCTCAAAGTTATTGATCTTTGGACTGCGATCCAGAACAAGGACGACTGGTTGACAACTTGTTTTACGTAAGTTTGCTTGATTACTGAGCTTTGAGCTTCATTAAGGGTGGCTTTTAATCAAATATAAACAAACGAGCGAGAAAAACACAAAGGGAGTATTTACTTTTACCTTGTTTTTAACAATCCGTTATTCGTTGGTGCATGCTATTTCCCTATAACATTAGTGCCTCAAGGGGTTCTCCACATGGTAGGCAAAGGGGTCGGATGTTGGAAAGCCGCTACCTTACAATTTGTTATCAATGTAGAAAAGGTTATTTTCAGATTACAAATAATGAAAATTGAGTCGATAATTCGATATCAAATGACAGCTAGTTTTTTTAATGAAAGTATCATGCTCATATGTTAGAAGTTACTTGTGGGCACTCAATATAAAATGTTTCTCAGGGATGGCATCCATTTAACAGCTGAAGGAAGCAATATAGTGAAAGAAGAGATACTGAAGGTGCTTAAAGAAGCAAACTGGGAGCCGAGTTTACATTGGGAATCCATGGAGGCCGAATTTTCAGAGATTTCCCAGTTTGGTCCCGTCAATTCCAATGGTATCCTCGCACTTAATCCGTCTGAATGGGATTTCCATCAAAATGTTCAGTGGAAATGAGTGGCTCGAGATTTATCAGATTCTCAAACGAACGTCCTTGCAGTCTGCAGTTGCAGGAGTATAAATTTAAGAACTGGTGACCTGATAAGCTGAATACTATTGAAGTACTAGTAGACATATCCTTCAAAATAAATTGGTTACTTGCTTCTGTAGTGCTGTAGACAATGTCGTGATCCGCTATTCAGAGCTTGAGTTATTCAAGTTTCGTATCATTGTAAGACCGACTCAAATCCTTGTGTATTCCTTGTTAGTAACCGTGTTAATGAGCTATGATTACGTGTAAGTGGCATTTGAGTTATTTCTGATCTCTCAAGAGTGAAAATGTACTTTGCTTATTGTGGCAGCATTCATCAAATTGCTAGAAAATCCTAAAACATCATCAACAACAACTTTAGCAAACCATAAAACTAGCTCAACTGAGAATATACAATATCGTTTTCTGCTCAGCAGAAAACGAGAAAGGAAAACAAATTCAGCACCACAAAAAGATCAGCAGTTGTATCAATCAATCGGTAGCTGTTGGTTCTTGACCCAAGTTACTTCGACATTTCACTCTACTTGAATGTAGACCTGGCAAAGTTAGCCCGACCCGATAAGGCTCGAAAATAACCTGAAAGACCCGAAGTGACCCGACCCTGTTAAAGACGAGAATAATAGACGATATATTGAATGAATATTACTTGTCAGATTAATGTTAATAAGTTGCTTTACAAGAGTTAATTCTATTCTATTTATACAATGTAAAGAATAGGATATATACGGAAACAAATAAGGTGTTTCGCTAATTACGGAAGGCAAATAATATTGTGCCTTGTTTTGCTGCTGAAGCCAACGGCTCTATGGAGCCTGTTTCGAACGTTGCTCAACGGCTCATTAGGGGCCATGTTCACACCCCCCGCAAGTTGGAGTGTGTAAAGTTGAAACACCCAACTTGGAGAGTAGTTCTTCGAATGATTCCCGCCCTAGAGCTTTTGTAAAAATGTCCGCGAGTTGTGCCTTGGTGTGTACATAACTGGGAGCGATGACATTGTTTTGTATTTCGTCGCGGACAAAATGGCAATCAACCTTGATATGTTTGGTTCGTTCGTGGAAGACCGGATTGCGGGCTATGTATAGAGCCGATTCATTATCATACTTGAGTTGGATAGGTGTATCATGGGTGATGCCGAGAGATTGTATGAGACCTTTGAGCCATTATTTGAGTTCTTTAACGGTGAAGGCCATGGCGCGGTATTCGGACTCGGCGGAGGAGAGCGAAACTGTAGCTTGTTTCTTTGTCTTCCAAGAAATAGGAGAGGAGCCCAAGAAGACAATATACGCGGAAAGTGACCGACGGCTAGTTGGACATGTGGCATAGTCGGCGTCACAATACGCATTAAGTCGTAGGTCACTATCGGAGCGTAGCACAATTCCCTGCCCCGGTGATTTCTTTAAGTACTGGACGACCTTGAGAGCTGCGTGCCAATGTTCGGTCGTTGGTGCATTTATAAATTGGGCTAGTATGTGAACCGAATAAGTGAGCTCGGGCTGTGTGATGGTAAGATAGACAAGTCGACCAATGAGCCGACGATGTGACTGCGGGTCGCTCATAAACAGAGCTTTGGAGAGAGCCAACTTGTGATTTTGTTCCATTGGAATAGAGGACGGTTGTGAGCCAAGGAGACCTGTTTCCGTTAAAATGTCTAGAGCATATTTTCATTGAGAAATAAATATCCCGGAGTTGTGACGAGCTATCTCCAGACCAAGGAAATATTTAAGTACCCCCAAGTCTTTCATATAAAAGCATGTGCTCAAATATTGCTTGAATTGTGTAATAAAATCGGGATTATTGCCACAAATTACTAAATCATCTACATAGACGAGAATGTGTACCTCGACATTGGGCCGAACAATAGAGAAGAGAGAGTGGTCATATTGACATTGTTTAAAACCATACTTGATTAGAGCGGAAGCGAGTTTAGCATACCAACATCGAGGGGCTTGACGAAGGCCATAAAGAAATTTTCTTAAGCGGCATACCTTGCCAGCCGTAGACGGATGGAAACCGGGTGGAGGTGTCATGTAAACTTCCTCTTGGAGGTCACCGTGGAGAAAGGCATTGTGGACGTCCATTTGGTGGAGAACCCACTTTTTGGCAGCCGCTATAGCTAGTAAGGTCCGAACGGTCACATGCTTTATAGTAGGAGCAAAATTTTCATTGTAGTCTACGCCTCCGACTTGTCTATTACCCATAACAACGAGACGGGTTTTGTATCGTTCGATAGACCAATCAGATCAGCATGATATTTGATTTTATAGACCCACTTGGAACCGATTGCCTTTTTATGTGGAGGTAGAGTTTCGAGTGTCCAAGTGTTGTTCTTTTCTAGAGCGTCGAGTTCAAGTCTCATGGCGTCTCGCCATTCTTTGATCTGCACAACATCTTTAAAAAAACTAGGCTCGTGGTTTTTAGTCACGGCCGACAAAAAACGTTGATGGTTAGGAGAAAATTTGGCATAATTTAAATAATGAGACATTGGGAAAGCAGTACCCGAAGACGATGGAGCGGCGACGAGAGAGTGCAACAAGGGGCGAGGTTTGGATAAGACAAAACCGTTGAGATTGGAATTCGGAATTTTAATGCGGTGACCGCGTCCCATGGTTTGTGTGGCAGTGTCGGAAGACGGTGTAGCGGTGGTAAATGATTGATCGGTCTGGGTTGTATCGGTGGTAGATGAAGGAGTCTCAGATTGTGTAGTGGTGGTCGTGTGGCTAGACGGAGATTGGTTTGGACTAACTGTTTCCGTGGGTGGTTCAGTTGATGCGGGTGTGGTAGTGGAAATAAGAACGTGTTGATCAAGAGGAGACAATGAGTCAGTGACGATGGAAGGAGATGTATGGTCAAGGTCATGTATATTAAGAGTTTTATAAGGAAATTCGCTTTCAACAAAAATAACGTCTCGAGAGTCAAAATAGGACCCGGTGTCCAAATCGTAAAGATGCCAACCTTTCTTGCCAAAGGGATAACCGAGAAAAATGCACTTTCGACTTTTGGAAGCAAATTTGTCATGAGATCGATTTAAAGTTTTGGCATAAGCGAGACAACCAAAAACTCTTATATTTTCAAAAGGAGGAGGTTTGTTAAAAATTAATTCATAAGGCGTTTTGCCATTTAGAAGAGGTGTGGGAGTACGATTTATGAGATAAACGGCACTCAAAACACATTCTCCCCGAAAATATAAAGGTAGACTTGCCTGAAAAAGAAGGGCGCGCGCAACATTCAAGATATGACGATGCTTACGTTCCACCCGACCATTTTGTTGGGGGGTGTTAACGTTAGAGGTTTGAAAAAGAATGCCATTTTCAGTAAAGAAAGGAATAAGAGGGCGAAATTCGGTGCCATTATCGGTCCGTAAAACTTTAATCTTTTTTTCAAATTGACGTTCTATCATAGCAAAAAAAATTAGTAAAGTTTGTTTAGTGTCACTTTTTCGACGCAAAAGATAGACCCATGTAGAACGTGAAAAATCGTCGACAATTGTAAGAAAATATGTGGAGCCACACTAGGCGTTCTCGGAATATTGACCCCAAAGATCACAATGTATGAGCTCAAAAGAAGAATTAGCACGACTTGAACTTAAATTAAAATGTTCGCGAGTTTGCTTCGCGCGTAAACAAATGTCACAATTATGAAAATTATCCGATGTTTGAGGGACCTTATTAAAAAAAGGTAAAAAACGATAAATATGCGAAGAGGGGTGCCCCAACCTTCGGTGCCAAAGTTTGACGGTATCAACCTTCTCGGCAAGACAAGCGTGCACTTTATCAGGTCGGACACTTTTAAGGTAGTAAAGGCCCTCGTGTTGCTCACTCGCGTCAATCACCGTCTTCGAGATACGGTCCAGAATAAGACAAAAATTATGAGAAAATTGAATTGTAAGACTCGTATCTTTCAAAAGACTTGAAACAGAAAGCAAATTACAATGTAAATTGGCTGCATATAAAACATCTCGTAAAATAAGACGAGAAGAAAGATGGATGTCGCCACTTTGTGTGGCAATCGTAAGATCTCCGTTAGGCGCTCCAACGGATAAAGGTGTACTTTTTTTCAGATTTGAAAAATGTGAAAGGCATCCCGACATATGGTGGGATGCACCCGTGTCAACAATCCAAAAAAAAAGGAGAAATAATACCATTAGGCGGTCATTTGAAGAATCAGTCTTGCGCGAGTTCCACAAATTCCCCAGTTCCTCTAATTCTTGTGGAGATAAAGAATTGAGATCAAGTTTGTCAAAATGTGCCAAAGAGCCCTGGGACTGCCCTTCACCTGAGTTATATAGCGGAGCCTTACCGGACACCATTAACGCCTTAGGAACAGAGGGTACAGCAGGAGTACTAGTTTTAGCATCCGAAACAGAGGAGGTCGATTTACTACGGGGATCCGGGACAAAGACAGCGTTTGTCAGATCAGTGGCGTTGGGTGCTAGATAAATACGGTTCCGAGGGCGATCACCCCACCACTCAGGGTAATTCCCGGTCACCTGGTAACAATATTGTAAACTATGCCCAGATTTTTGACAAGCTATGCAAAAATATTTCGAGGGTTCGGTTGAATTACGACGATTATCACGCCCCCCTCCCCCAGACTGTCGTGAGCCATTATTAACCCGTGCAGCAAAGGCCATGGGAGCGGGTACAGAGTCGGCTTTGGTCAAGGATAATTGTCGAACCCCCTCGTCTTGCAAAAGGCGATTATAAACAAGGTCTAAAGAGGGAAGAGGATTAATACCAATGATTTGTGACCGAGTATTTGCAAAGCGCTCATCGAGACCGATGAGAAAGTCACGAACCTTCTTCTTTTCCCGGCGAGCAGTGATAATGGTAAGCCAGTCACGGCGGCAGGGGTTGCAAGAACAAGCAGGAAGAGCGTCGAGGTCAGAAAGACTATTCCAGATAGCCGTCATACGGCCATAATAGGCGACAAGCGACTCAGTCGGTGCTTGCCGGCACGCCAATAAGTCAGCCTGCAATTGATAGATCTGAGACTCGTTAATCTGACTAAAACGATTTTTAATATCCAACCAAACCTGTTTTGCCTTAGGACGGAGTGCAATTTGATTGCGGAGAGTGCCTTCAATAGTGTTAAAGATCCACATGGTAACCAATGCATTAGTTGATTGCCATGTCTCGAATGTATTCACCGTGGCAGCAGGTTTGGAAACCGAGCCATCGATAAACCCGAGTTTTCCTTTAGCCAAGAGAGCCAACTGAAATGATCGAGACCATTCGTCATAATTGTTTCCGTTGAAAATAATCGGGGTGATAATGTGTCCCGTATGTTCAACGTGAACTATAGTGTAAGATGAAGATTTTGAAGTGTCGACAATGGCGCCGTTTGTCATTAGATCAGAGATTGAGAGAGAAGAAAGACGACAGAGAAAAAAAAAATTATGAAAAGAAAACCTAGCTCGGTACCATGTTAAAGACGAGAATAATAGACGATATATTTTTTTTTTTGGTGACGAGGGGGTTGAATCCCCCCAGAGCCCATGCATTCCCGCACCACCACATGGACCATGTAAGCCACCCCCTTTGGGGGCTGCAGTGGCCAAGTGGTCATCGCCCCAGATGGTAGTCGAACCTGGGACCTCTCAACTCCTGCATTTATGTAAGATTCAAGGTTTAACCCAGCTACCACTGGACTAACACCACTATTGAATGAATATTACTTGTCAGATTAATGTTAATAAGTTGCTTTACAAGAGTTAATTCTATTCTATTTATACAATGTAAAGAATATGATATATACGGAAAGAAATAAGGTGTTTCGCTAATTACGGAAGGCAAATAATCTTGTGCCTTGTTTTGCTGCTGAAGCCTGTTTCGAACGTTGCTCAACGGCTCATTAGGGGCCATGTTCACAGACCCGAAACTTACCCGTCCCAAAATGACCAGATTGACCCAAAATGACACGAAATTACTTAATTAATGCAAAATCATGACCCAAACGACACAGATTGACCTGACCCAAAAATGACTCGTTAAGTTAATGACCCATTTGGCAGGTCTACTTGCATGACACGATAATACTTCATTTTAGGGCAAAAAGAATCATATTTTCACAAGAAAAAAATACTTGCGAAGTATTAAATAATTAAATATACATTTAAATCGTTATTTACCTTATTTATATCATTTATTTATAAATCAAAAACAACTGATTTTTTTAAAAAAATAATAACTGGCCAGCCCGTGCATGGCCTAGACACGACATTAACCAAACCAAGGGATGGGCCACCGGCCATGGTGTAGCCTGGTAGGTGTGGGACAAGCGGGCCGGCACAGCACAGCCCGAAAGCACGACTAACCGTGCCTAGGTCGGGCCAATGTGAAGGCTGGGCACAACATGCCAGGACTCCGGCCGGTATGGCACGGCCTAGTGCCACCTCAAAGGCTCTAAAGACTAAAATCGAGGCTGATCCTAAACCAGCTTAGGTAAAGGCAAGTTTGAAAGCAAATGACCTGTTCATTCTGTCAAGTGTCAATCATGAGTTTCCGGGTATGTTGTACTTGAACCGCTAAAGCAGATCTCATTCGTATACAACTACAAACCCGCCAATTATGGAGTTCTTAATTTTGAATTTCTAAATTTGGCTCCATTTCCTCCCCACCCCTCTTTCACCTGAATCCAAACCCTAATTTCCCAAATTTCATCTTCATCTCCTTTACTCAGCTGTCCATCAAATTCACCGCGGATCTTGCTTCATTTCATTGGTAATGCTTCATTTTATGTATACTTTATCTTTCCCTGTCGTCGAATACGCTGTTTGTGTTTCGTGTTTGTTCATCCAATCAATGTGAACAAGTAAATTAATGATTACTTTGTGGCTATGTTGTAAGACTGTTAGTTTTATATTTGGATTTGACGGTCGGGGTTTGATGAATGTGCATTTGTTGTTTCTGTTAAACAAATAAGAACTCAAGAAATTCCGGTACAAATGGAGAAACGATAGTTTAAGGAGTGGTGCATCAAGAAATCCCTGATGATTTTAATTTGATTTTTAATCGGAAAGGACGAGGGTACAGTACATTTGGTCATTAATTCATGCCTGAAAACTTCCATTTATGCCCAAGAGCGGAAGTTTTAGGATGATAAACATGTCATCTTGTCTCCTGTATTATAGATGTTGACTATGGATTGCTCATTTTTCTGCAGTGAATGATTTGTTATTTCTAGCTTGCCAAGACAGGTGAAAAATAAAGGGTTGCGGTTATCACTTATCAGTAAGAGCCTGTCTATGGCAAATTACTATGACTTAGATGATATCCTTGCGGAAGAGGAGGTTAGTAATCGCCTTTTCTTCTTCTTCTTCATGCTCTTTTTTTCATCTAATTCTGAATGCTAATTCTCTCTTTCCATTGAGTCTGCTTACAGCTCATTCCAGTGGTTTTTCAGAAAGCAGCAACTGGGGTGGGACCCCTTGATCCGAGTTCAGAGACTAACAATGTAAGTTTTCATCCAGGCTAATACTAGAACCAAAACAAAATGACATGACGGGCTAAGTGGTCGGAGGAGGCCGGGGTGAAGAAGCTAGATCCAAGATATGGATAAGTTTATATCTGATATTCTTTTCTGACTGTATTTTCAGGTTGAACAAGGAGCAAAAGTAGAGCTACCCTTCTGGCTCGCTCATGAATTACATACTAGACAAGCGGTAATTATGAGTGTTCCACATTGCTTCAATCAAACGTACGTCCTTGAAAGCTCCATCACTACTTTGATCCTTATATCTATTACCTTTCCCTTTTTTCTTGGTAAAAAGGTTCTTTGTTAATATTCTTTTTTGAGTGGTTAGCTGCCCAAAATCATTTTGGGATAAGGCTTTGTTGTTGTTGTGGTGGTGGTGGTGCTTTGTGTGATAGAGTGCTCGTTATGCTTATGCTGACTGTTTCTTAATCCAGGACAAGGAAGGAAATCCAGGCTGATCCTGGATCCGTTGATTTACGAAACCGGTGCCAATACTTTTATGAATTAGGATGCAAGATAGCACCAGCGTAAGCTTCTAAAATTTGCTTGCGTAAGCATATGGCTTGTTTGCTTAGCTATGGCCTTTGGGCATATTGGTTTTATTATTTCTTTTAGTCCCGTAACTCAACTGCCTTGTGAAGCAGCTCCTTCGCTTGCAGTAACTAAAATAGAGAATCATGTTAATTGCTGTTTCAAGCTTTGAGAACTACATTATGGCGCTTGATCGTAATGTCCTACTTTGTAATAGGTAGCACACAGACAAATGCGGGAAACGGCTTCCTAAAAATTGCAAGGCACAGGGACACATTATATAAGTACCCTTGCCAACACCTGTGACTTAGCTATGGCCATACTTGGTTCCTTATCTCATTATCTGTATTGGCACTGGGAAATCCAGGCTGATCCTGGATCTGCCGATTTACAAAATTATGTCTAGTTATTGATTATATGTTCTTAGAAAATTTCCCTGCACCCTTAGCTTCGATTCTGTATAGAGTCCCCGCTTTACGGAAATTGTTTCATAGTAAGCCAGAGATTAGGATATGTACCCATACTAACACCCATGACTGTAAGAATGTAATTTTGTAACCGAGTCAGGGTAATATAGCATGCCACAATATGATTTTGAGGTTGACTGTACTGTCACTCTGTCAGCAAGTTAGTATTTAGTATTTCAGATTGGTTTCTGTTTATTATACTCCGTATGTCAAGAGTATTATGCAACTGTTAGCAGGGAAATTGGTCCGTCACTAATTTGATTCATACCTTCCCTAGGATCGGCGACAGAACAATTGGATCATTCCTTTTGTATGCATTTACAAACAGATATAAGGAAGTACTCAGCAAAGCCCACACTGCATCTTTCACTGCCTCGTCAAAGCCCCTAACTCTGCTTACTAAAGAAGAAACTCACTGTGAGTTTTTCCCTTCATCCCCTAAGAACAATATGATCATTTTCAAGTTAAGCACAAACTTATAATAGGGGTCGTAAATGTAAGACCAACCAATTCAGCATGTATTTTAAATCAGTAATACACAAAAATTTTGGTTAGTCTTACATATGAAATTATCTCATGTAACTAATTAAAGTTATGTAAATCATTTGCTTACTAATTTTTATTTTTCGATGTTGTTTGGTCTGTTTCAGTGTGTGAAGCAGCTCAATCCTCAATGTTAGCCTTCAAGAAGTGGCGAATGGGAGGCTCTCGATTTGAAATACCTTCCATTCTTGGGAAGAGAAAACCTACTGAATAGTTGGATATGTTTTTCTTATTTCTTGTTTTCAGAGTTTTTATTACTTGTATTCTAGAGAAGAGAGATGGTATCGGTGTACTCACTGAATATCATCTATTCATTGTCACAAAGAGTTTATGGCTCCTAAAGGGACAGAAGATAAAGAATGTAATACTTCGTAGTTTGGCTTGCATTAATATGAAAACTACCGTAACGATCTGAAGTCTAATGATCACTGACATTATCCTAGCTGAGCCCAGCCGACTTAACTTTAAGCCTCGCAATATTAGGATTTGTCTAGCTCGTAAACTCTTCTATGAGCCCGTACGTAACCCCTTTTCAAGGTGATAAAAAAGTAGACCACGCTACTGTAGCCAATATCCAGTTTTCTTATTCGATGAGTAGCTGGTAACACAACTGAACGGCTGAGCCGCTGAACCATCTCCCAAGTCCCCAACCCCAGGGCTACATAACATTTAAAACAAAAAAAAAATCACTGTAAAAAACGCTAGAAGGAGGGCTTGAACCTCCGACCTTGTGGTTAACAGCCACACGCTCTAACCAACTGAGCTATTCCAGCTTGTTGTTAGCTCACTCAGCGGTACGTATAAATCATTTTCCTAAAACGTTCATAATCGTAGTACCCCAATGCAAA
>JAGPOY010005607.1:0-10893 GCA_018983105.1 Silene uniflora
TGTGCAATGACGTTATCACACTACATGTGGAGGACACCAGATCCAACATACTCATCACTTAATGCAACAACAATATAATTAGCAGCGGAAACATTTATCATCTCATAGTCCCGTTTACAGCCAGGTCCCATCGCAACAGGTACCCAAGTCAGCCAGTGACACAGCCTCGTCACCGCAGCCACTCATCGCAACAAGTGATAACCCTAGGCTTCTTAATGTGCACATCCCCCTCGTGATGGGAGTCACGAGAGGCGATCAAAGGGCGTGGACCACTCCCACGTGGACTTACTCAGCCGGAATCGTTTATCAGCCGTATCCTCATATCATACAATCAATTATCATCCATCATATAATCAATTAAGCAATTACTCAATTCAATACCGTCACAACCAAATACTGAGTAGGAAATCCTATCTCAACACAGCTAGAAGGGCTCCTCTATGAATTAACAACCTAGCAGCATAGGCAATTAATCAATCACTCTGTGCCCTAATAGCGATTCATATGAAATACTACTGATTCGATTGTAAACAATAATACGATAATTAGATCTAGATATTACTTACGAAGTAGCGACGACGAAAGGCGAAGATCGAATCTCTCTTGACTCCGAAGTGATTAGGAATGATATTAGGGTTTATGTGAAAGTGATAAACGTAAAGCTGTAACTGATGGACTCCTTTTTCCTTTTATAATAAATAATCATTCCTAATTACTTCAAGTCGGTTCGCCTAACCCGTCAGGTATACTCGGCCGAGTATAGCACTACTCGGCCGAGTATAGCACTACTCGGCCGAGTACTCGATACTCGGCCGAGTGTTTATGTACTCGGTCGGGTACACACTCGGCAGACCCTCTGCCTATTAAGACACAATGTCTACTCGGTCGAGTAGAGACTATTCGGTCGAGTAGACCCTTAGCAGAAAACGGGGTATTACAACTCGATACTCGGCCGAGCTGTTCTGTACTCGGTCAAGTACACACTCGGCAGAACAATCAAAAGCCTACCCACAAAGTCTACTCGGCCGAGTTGTACTTAGCATAAAATGAGGTATTACACTTACTACTTAAACGCAAAAAGGGTCTTATAACCATAAAATATAACGGGTATTACAAATATATCAGCATATAGTTAGAGAAGTAAATTATTCGCCAAAGTTAATAGAGACGTAATTTAAAGTGACATACATTATGTAACAAAAACAGAGAAGTGGGTGGGTGGGGGGGGGCGGGTTTGACTATGCAAACTAAAGTACAACTGGGCTTTAATTAAGGGTCTAATTAACCCAAAATTCACAGAACAGACACTAGAACCCAGAAAAGATTACCCGAGTGTATCAAATGTTTAATTTTGTTGAAAATAGTAACTGGCCTCCTAAAATCAGGAAAATTTGTGACAATTTAGTTAAATAGGTAAAGTAAAATTGAGCCAAAATTTGGTGATTTTTATGAGTTTATAAGTATTTTTAATCATTGTTGCAGTATGATTAATCTGACAGAAATTTCTGAAATGACTGTAAAATATGGTGAATTGGATAGAACCCTTCTCAAAGCACTAAGCCAATGAGAAAGGGGTGTGAATTAGACCCTAGCACCCAACAAAGGATCTGAACTCACTATCCAGTACTAAAAAACGGATTAATTTCAAGCACATAGCCAAGAGAGTGTTTCAGAAACAATGTTTCAGAAATCTGGTTTTGGTTCAAAAGTAGTCTGTTGTATGTTCTCATTGATGTTGCTTGGTTTATCTAGGCCAAGTAAAAGCAGGTTACAATGTTTAAAATTGAGCATCCAATGGCTAAGAATGGATCTCACCTACCTCACACAACATTATCAAGATATTAAACTAGAATAAGACAATAGGTGACCAAAAAGTAATAAAGCAAAAGGGAGATTTTAGAGCTTCTGGTTTACTGGTGTGGACTTTCTGATGCCTTGGTTGCCGAGATGAGTTTGATGGTTGAGATTTGGTGATTGAGCAGTGGATAGGAGCTTCCTCAAAAGGTACCTAGTTCATGTGTAGACAAAACAAGGCTACTTGCTGTAATCTTGATCACACGACTATCAGAAAATACTAAACCTTGCTGAATGCTATCCCCTTGCAGTCTTAGCTTAGGAACTGGATTAAAATGCTATAATTAAACTAAATTTGAACTACCATAGGACCCTTTTAAGTTTGGCCATAGTATTTACATCCTGTTGTTGCTTGATTGATGTTGGACTTAATTCGAGTTTGAAAATGGGGCTCAGTAGGATTGAAAACTTTGAACAAAGGCCATATCATGGATCTAGTCGTGACTGAGAATTGTTGCTGAGTAGTTGAGATTGGGTTAACCTGTCTTATTTGCTTGTTGTCCTAGCTTGAGACCTCGTTAAAGCTGGTCAGGGTTAGGGTGAGCATGCTGAGCTCCTGCTCCATGGCGGTGTGAATCTCAGCTCTTTATATTAAAAATTCCGAGTTTTATTTTAAAGAATCCTAGCTATATCATAAAGTTACTGAACTCACCCGGCCACCTAAGCATAAAAAAAAATCAACGCAAGTAAAAAAAAAAAAAATTAAACATAAGCTCGTGGCGGAGCCAGGATTCCACGTTAGGAGAGGCTAAATTGTTTGCATTGTTACTAATAAGTTGATAAAGTTTTCATGGTTATTCAGTCTCCTCCGAATAACCATCATATTGTATGTTTTCCGTCTCTTTATATCGAAAATGTTTCTTTGAGCGAGTTACAAGATATAAATATGTCGATTAAAATTGTATTTTTCCGTTTGAGCTCATCATTTTATTTTGTATGTCTGTAGAAAATGTTGAATTGCTATCCACCTATCGTAAATAGGTGATTTCTACTGATTTTTGTATACCATTTTACTATTTTAGCTAAATGTTACTCATGTATGAGGCAATGTTTGTTCTCACGTATTTCACAATGTCAAACTACGATATTTGTTTCAAGTCGACTGAATAACTGAAGAGTTTATCGATTCAAAGTACAGAGGGGGAGGGGGTGAATTAGGTACAAATTAAAAATTTCAACTAATTCCTCATGGTACTGGAGGAAAATTTGCCAGGTAAAGATTGAACTGCAACAAATAAATCAGCAAAATTGGTTGACTCAACCCATGTATAGCATCAGTAAGTGCTACAATGATCTCAGACTGAAAGGGAAAATTGTTCCATGGCATAGATTCGTGTGGAATAATTGGTCTATACCAAAACACAGTTTTGTGGCATGGATGTTCCATCATGGAGATATGAATACAAAAGCTAAACTCTACAAAATAGGGATAACTGAGGATAGTACCTGTTGTATATGTGGAGGGGCAGTTGAAACGATGAATCATCTCTTTTTTGAGTGCCAATATAGTGCAGCAGTGATTGCAATTGCTGGGGCCTGGTTTGGCTGTCAATGGCCTGCGACGAACTGGGATGACTGGCGGCTTTTGCAGAAAGCACCTGGACTGAAGTTGGGATGCCTGGATGCAACAATTAACGCCTGTATTTATCATATATGGCACCAAAGGAATCGGAGTAGACACGAACTAACCTTACTTCGTCCCCAAAAGTTGACTCAAATCATTATTGATGAGTTGAAATTGAGATTTAGGGGCTTGGAAAAGAGGGGGATACGTACCCGAGAGGAGTTGTGGCTGGACGGTTTATTGGGGAGAGGCTGAGCTCCGTTGATGAGGCTTGCCGGAGAGGGGAGATGCTCTGACCATCTGATTTTAGGGTTTGGCAACAAAATGAAATTACATCTAGTTTTGTTGTTTGATCGAATTAAGGCAATGTTGTATATCTGCCTTTTGTTTTTCGTTATCTCATGGGCCTGTCTTTTATGGGCCGGTCTAGTGTTATTCCTGGACAGTTTGGTTTATTGGGACGGGTTAAGAATGTCGAATTTTGACATTCTATCCAGTTCCATTGTATGGTGACCTTTTCTTTTGATATATACTTACATTTTATCAAAAAAAAAAATAATTCAACTTAGTCTTTAATTAATTTAAAGAGTAAATTATAAATTACTCCCTTATAAGTTCCACTTTTCTAAACTTACTCCCTTATATGTTTCTTTTTTTAAATTACTCCCTTAAGTTGACCCCAGGCCAAAAGTTGCTACCAAGCTAGTTCTCAGGTGAAAAAGTAAGTAAACGGACAAAATTGCCCTTCCAAAAAATTAATCTCTTCATCTCTTCTTCCTCATCTTCTAGATCCACCCTTCTGCCACCGCACAACCACCACAACCGCACCACCGTCACCCCAACGACCTCCCTCCCACTACATGTTGTACGACAATGCTCCACCGCACGTGCGACCATCCTCATCTGAATCTGAAATTGCCGACAACAAGCAACGCTTCGCTCCTTTCCGCACCTAACACACCGACAAATTGAAAAAGCTAATATCTCCGGCGACGTTGTCGGCACAATTAGAGCCCAAAGTTGGTTTCGTAAAAAAATTTCGTGGTTTAGTCGCCGACGTCCCTCGCCGGAGGTGGTCTTTATCGGCAAAAAACACAAATGAGCGGGGAACGGAGAGATAAGGGCGGCTGGCGGAGTTCTCGTGAGGAAGGAGAGCGGTGGGTGATGGGTGTTGGAGAGGAAGGAGGGGGTGGCGGCAGGTGGGAGAGGAAGGAGAGATAAGGGCGGCTGATTAAGAAGGAAGATGGGACATGATTTTAACATAAGATGAATGAATTTTAGGGGCATTTTCGTCATAAATTTAGAGAAATGGAGGGAAAAATCAAAAAGAGACGGAAATATTGATCGGAGTTGGGAAATGGTAGCAACTTTTGGCCTGAGGCCAACTTAAGGGAGTAATTTAAAAAAAGAAACATATAAGGGAGTAAGTTTAGAAAAGTGAAACTTATAAGGGAGTAATTTATAATTTACTCTAATTTAAAGTAAGTTGATTGAAGATGTGAGAAACGTTTGAGTACATTAACTAAACGGAGTGATTAGAAATGTAGTTCGTTGTTGAGATAAGGTGTTGAACTCTTAAAACAACAATGGTTCTAAACGTTGCTTATATTGTCTTAGCTGTGAAGTGAATGCTACAGATTGAAAGCAACAATATTCGGAACTGTTGTTTAAGAGGAAACGTAAACAAAGAGTAAAAGTAAAATGCAACGGAATTAAGCAATAAAAGAAGATCAACACAGCGATTTTGAATTGGTTCGGCCAACTACCTAAAGGCCTACGTCCAATATCCTTTTTATTGATTTAATTAAGTGATCTACTCCGACTACTTAAAACTCATACAATAAAAAGACCAACAACCAACTTTGGTTGCGAAAGAGTTCAAGGACTACTTCGTCCAAGAACTCGACTCTCTAACTAGAATGTTTACAAAGATCAAGTTTCCTCAAATGTATTCTTAACAAAGAATTGAGATGGACAACTTATTGATCAAACAAATCTAGATAAGAGAACATCATACTTAAACAACAGTTGTAATAACAGTGGCAGTTGAAGACTTAAAATATTTTTGCAAAAGAAATAAAAGCTTGAGTTCTTAAAAACAGGTTGCAAAAACACTTTGAAAATCTCAGAAAAGTCTTGAGAAATGAAGGAGATGAGTGCTTTTTTTATAGAGGGCAAACGAGGGTTTTGATGAAGATATTGAGTAGATGACAAAATTTTTGTCATGTACCAAGTTTTCATAAAAGTAGCATGCTTCCAAAAGTTTAAAGGAGAGGAGAAAGTTTTGAAGTCGTCTAAAGAGAGTTTGAAAGTCAGTCACAAGGCAAGGAAAACAAGTGAGTAAAAACAAATTTGAAAGATTGATTTTTGGTAAGAAACAAATCTTTCTTTCCAAAAGTTTTCCTAACTATTTTGTCATTTTGGGTAAACCTCTTAAAAAGATGCCAAATGGATATTCTTCCTTTCAAAAAACTTTTAAGCAATCAAATTATCAGAAATAGCACTTCAATAAAAAGAAGTTGCCTTTTAAAATGAAGAAAATAATTTGAAGACTTTGGACATTGACTTCTTCAAGTGACACGAATTAAGCAACAGTCTGCAACTGTTGTTTATAACCATTGCTTAGTATAGTGTTTTCTTACCCTTACATTAGTGACACTTAAATTCTATTACAACACAATCCTAGGGTATTCTTGATCAACAATTCGTGAACTTTGCATCTTGATTAATTCTTGCATTCGGAGGTAGGATCAACCTGAAATAGAACACTTCAAGACACAATTAATTGGGCATGTCATCCAGGGCCGTCTCGGAGAATTTCGGGGCCCTGTACAAACTATCAAAGCGAGGCCCTAAATTTAATTAAGAAAACATTGCAAAGACACATTTTTATCTACAATCCAAATAATTGTTAAGTACACAATTATAAAACACCATCTCTTTAGTTCTTTAACTCTTTGAAGCAAAATCATCGATTAAATTAGCCTAATCTAAATGTGCTTCATTAATCCAAAGAATACAAAATAAAAACTTTATTCCCAACAATTATCATAGTTAATCCACTTTATCAAATAAATAAGAAGTAAGAAACTATATTATGGTACCTAAAATTGTGAAGAAAACAACTTAAAATTTAGGGAAGAACTCCGTAGTAGTAGAAGAAGTGTGAAGAAAACTACTTAAAATTTAGTATTTCCAAGATGACCTTATTTTTTATAAAAAAATGTTTTTGAGGATAGAGAAAAAATAGGGAAATAGACAAGCAGTAGATGGAAAGTTTGTGTTGGGCCCATGTTTGTGCAAATTGGGAATTGGAAGCAGACTAGTGAAGCGGCCCAATGTTTTCAATTGGTTATTTTTTCTTTTCTGTCCTTTGAATAGTTTTGGACTGCGATTGGGCCCCAAAATTTTGGGGGCCCTGTTCATTTGTACCAATTGTTCATGCTTATAGACGGCCCTGATGTCATCATCAACAAATTGGAACCTAACAATAACTTGTTGCTCGTGTTTCTTTTTAGCAATTGTGAACACATATACGTAAATAATACCATCTCATTGTGAGACCAAGCTAATTGTATACATTAATGTCATACTACGATATTTGTTTCAAGTCAATTGAATAATTTGTTACTCCTGTTTCTTTTTTGCATTTGTGAACACATATACGTAAATAACACCATCTCGTTGGAGACCAAGCTAATTGTATACGTTACATTGAGACGGTCTCATACATGAGATATGTTTTTGCAATAATTATGAAAATTGTAGTTGTTAAAACAGATATTTCAGGTACACAATATAACAAATAAACGTACAGAGAATAATTGTGAAATAATGGGTTGTTTAAATACTTACAACTAATATTTTTGATATATTTATTCAATTTGCATAGAATCTATATATTGTCTATATTTAGAAGTCTCTACTTATAAGTATCTCCCATGTCATTTCTCTGATTCAATCAAATATATTCGCTAAAAACTCACTCATAAACATATTTACAAATCTTGCATTGCACCGATTCTAAACTAGTCGTTATTATCGAATCTTCTTAACATACCATCGTACGTTGCAGCTAACTTATGGGTTCTCAAGGTCCTCTTAACAACCATTCTAATGTATGTTGGCTATTATCTCTCTCTACTTTCCCATTTCAATTTCACTATTTTAATGTTTATTTTAAGATTTTTATATTTTTTTGGCCAATATTGGTGTGCATAATTTATTTTCTTAGCTTTGTTATTGCTAAGGGAGTGGGGGCCAGATTGTATCTCGGCTGCCCACTAATTTCTTGTAAATTTTTTGCCTATCTTTAATAAAAGTTTTCGGTTTATAATAAAATAAAAAATAAAAAATAATAATAATAATAATAATAATAATAATAATAATAATAGAATGAAAAATAGAGGTATTTTATCTTAAGTTGACCATTTCCTTTCCTATTTTCTTATTCGGTTATTCAGGTTTTCTTCCCGACCTATTTTTTATTTGTACATAAATTCTCTCTAAATGGACATATATACCCCCCATCTCAATCTCAACTACATCACTCATCGGCTCATCCCCTTCCTCGCCGGTGCCATTGTTACCGCCCAACCATCAACCACTACTACATCCATCAACCCTTCCCCAACATGCATGGTTTTATATAATACGTACATTGGTCCAAAATGATTTTTCTAGAACTTATATTTAGATTTTAGAATAATATATAAATTGCACAAGAACATTCATATTTACGTAATTCTCATTACAAAATGTTGGTATGTATATTTCAGACAGAAATGGATGAGTGAAATAATGCACCATTTTTTCTCTAAGAATTCAGATAAACAATGTAGTAAGTAGTAAACCATGTGAGTAGAGCTAATAGCCTACTAGTATGGTCTATAATTGACTTTGACTTAACTGTTACCCTCTCTGTCACAGTGAATAGTTTACATTTACTTTATGTTATTCTGATTTAGAAATGTTGGTATATATATATATATATATATTAGACTGAAATGGATGAGAACATGAAGAGACAAAAGGAAATAGAAGATTGGCTACCAATATCGTCATCCAGAAAGGCAAAATGGTGGTATTCGGCTTTTCACAATATTACCGCCATGGTTGGTGCTGGTGTTCTTGGCCTTCCTTTTGCAATGTCTCAACTTGGATGGTAAATTTCTTTCTCTTTAATTTGTACTCCCTCCATCTCAGTCAATTGTTTAAATTTGCTTTATTTCAATTTCGTACGACAGGGGACCAGGAATGACTATATTACTACTATCATGGGTGATAACATTGTACACCCTATGGCAAATGGTGGAGATGCACGAAATGGTGCCTGGAAAGCGGTTTGATCGATACCACGAGCTCGGACAACACGCTTTCGGAGAGAAGTTAGGGTTGTGGATTGTGGTTCCTCAACAAGTAGTTGTAGAGGTTGGCGTAGACATCGTTTACATGGTTACGGGTGGCAAGTCCCTTAAGAAATTCCATGACTTGATTTGTGCTCAAAAACAATGCAAGAACGATAATATTAAGACTACCTATTTTGTCATGATCTTCTCCTCCGTTCACTTTGTTCTCTCTCACCTTCCAAATTTTAATGCCATCGCCGGTGTCTCCTTGGCGGCCGCTGTTATGTCATTGAGGTACGTTCATCGTAACTTGAACCTCTCCATTTTAATTATGGGTTTAATTAGTATCAATGTTTCTTAAAATGGCCATATGCTCTGCCATTTTTGGTCTGAAGCAATAAGACTAGATCTTGTAACCATTTTACAGCCAAATGTGGCCACTATTGAAAAACAAGTTAGCATAAGCTGTAACGCTAACTGTACCAATGTGATTACATTAAGTGGTCGTCTGAAACAAGAATTTGTGTTCCGGTAGATGACTAAACTAACAGTTGATTTCCTAAAAACAGCTACTCAACAATTGCATGGACAACATCATTACACAAAGGAGTACAACCAGAAGTATCATATGCATTACTAGGGCAAAGCAATGCAGCAAAAGTGCTAGACTTCTTCAATGCACTCGGAACAATAGCTTTCTCATACGCGGGACACAATGTAGTCCTAGAAATCCAAGCTACAATCCCTTCTACACCGGAAAAGCCTTCTAAAGGACCAATGTGGAAAGGCGTAGTCGTTGCTTACATTGTTGTTGCAGTGTGTTATTTCCCGGTTTCTCTTCTCGGATATTGGATCTTTGGCAATGCAGTTTCTGATGATATCCTCATTTCTTTGGAGAAGCCTGTTTGGCTCATTGCTTTGGCTAACTTGTTTGTTGTCATTCATGTTATCGGAAGCTATCAGGTAATTTTCAAGCTCGTGTAGAGATTGATAACAATATATTTTCCTTATCGAAGTACACTTAATAAGGTTAACATTGAACTTCGAACTAGATCTAGATTTACAGTCACCAATACTGACATGGATCTAGCTAGATCTTAGCTTGAATTATGTAAGATAAATAATGGGTTTTTAGTTGAGTAACTGACTTCATTACATATGTGTGTGTGTTAATGAAACCAGATATACGCGATGCCTGTGTTCGACATGTTAGAAACCATATTAGTAAAAAAGCTCAACTTCAGGCCTACTCGGACACTAAGGTTTATTACACGCAACCTCTACGTTGGTAAGCAATTCACTCCTAAATCACTGAAAAATAATATCAGTGTTGACATTATTGGATTCTCCTAACCACAAGTTATCAAAATGCACAAAATCTCATTTGTGACGGGTAACAAGCTTGTGATGACTATTAATTAATCCCTTGTCTATTTCACAGCATTTACTATGTTCATTGCCATTACATTCCCCTTCTTTGGCGGTCTACTTGGTTTCTTTGGAGGTTTTGCATTTGCCCCTACCACTTACTTTGTAAGTTTATTATTCTTTATATGTATAATTATTATTATTTCTTAATTATGATTATAATTGAGTGCATGATATGCACATATATTTACATTTTTTTTGTTTGTTTATAACTTTTTGCAGCTTCCTGGCATTATTTGGCTTTCTATATATAAACCCAAGAAATTTGGCCTATCATGGACTATAAATTGGGTAAGTCACTAATTTATGTTCACAATTGAAATTCTAATATTATGACCAACAAGTCTTGCTCACATTTTGTCACAAGCTGATGTGTCATTTTTGGTGGACTTCAGATTTGCATTGTTCTCGGAGTTCTAATAATGGTGTTAGCGCCGATTGGAGCACTAAGACAGATCATACTTTCAGCAAAAACTTACACTTTCTACAGTTAACAGCAAGCTTCATTAATTCATGGAGTTAAGACGATGACGAAATGATGAAGGCTTTGCTTATTATTTTTACTAGGAACATATTAAAAAAAAAAACTAGACAGTTACTATACGCTTAATTATTAATGTTTCATGTAAATATATTGCTTTGAATTAATTTAGACCTTTTATTTTCTAAATTAACTTATGAAGACTACTATGAAATAAT
>JAGPOY010005608.1:5185-16077 GCA_018983105.1 Silene uniflora
CTACATTAGTCGTAGCATTAGAAATCAAACCGTCTTTGTCACAAATAATAATTTGCAGCCCTTTCTTGTTGGTTAGCCTTGATATGGCTAGGTACAGATGTCCATGGCTGAGCACAGGTTTCGGGGCTTCGGAAGATACAACCCAACATGACTGAGAGGATGTGGTTGACTCTTAGGAATAGTCATTGCGAAAGAAAGTGGTATAAGAAATTTTTTCCTCTTAAACTTCACTGGGAACTTCAGAGCGGATGAAGGGGTCATTATTATCCGAGAGATATACACTCTGGCTCCTTTGTTTGTTGACTGAATTAATGATAGCTCTAAGAACATGATTCCCTAAATCAGTTATCATAAGCCTTATGCCGTGACACATCCCGATTGATTGGTCAGTAATTTTTAGGAGTATGACAATCACCTTCAACCTTGTAGTATTATGTGGAAGGCTCTCTGACAATTCAATGTGTTTAAGAACTGTATAGTTCTACTTTATGATTTGCTCTCTTACCTCTGTAGTTTGTGCGTAAAATGCCCTCAAAATAAATGTCTTGCCTGTACCTGCATGACCATAAATAAAGAACTCCTCCACAATTTCTGGCAACCGATTCCATTATTTCATCATATACCCAACTCATTTGATAAGTTTTTCCCTCTGTGAGTTGATAGTATAGCACATGCAGTGGGCATTCCCTCGCTAAATTTCATTTAATGCATGATGCCTCAATTCATCGTCTGAATTTCAAATCTGTGAAGTAGTAGACATTATATGCGATATTATTAGATAGAAATAACACAATATTACAACTTAGACAACCAGTTTTTAAGATGTATTCAACTCAATTAAGCATTGATATATTTAATATGATATTCTACCTTAGTTGATGTTAAGTACATTATGCTGTCGTTGTAGAATGTCGCCTGATGACATATTGCATGTTTTTTACTAAACTTTTTGTGGCGGTGAAACGCTTCCTGACAGCAACATTGCAGCAAAGAAACATTTCTGAGATTACATATGGACCCCCGTAAATATGCTTCCGATATGTCTAATGGGTGTAGTTGAGACTTTTCTTCTGCTTTCGTGTTCCGTTCTCTAGGAAAAATGAATTAGAAATGCAAATTTCGTTTTAAAAATTCATTTACGTAAGAAGAGATATTCTTCCACTTTTCTGGTCCGGGCCGAATTATGTCCACCCCTACATGTGCAAGTTACATACCATCCTCTGCGAACAAGAGTTACCTCAGATGGTAAGAGTTTTCTTCAACAATAAGGTTGTAAGTTTGTTTTTTACTTATGATATAGTGCACTCATTTTTGAAAAAAAAAAAAACATAATTCCATGCTACCTTGATTCTTACGAACATTAATAATGAGTGGATTTTATTTATTACCCATCGGTCTTCCACAAAATTAATCGATAAATGATTGTGTATGTATGTAACAACACCAACATGCTAACATGTACGAAGTACATGGATTCCGACTAAAAGCCATTGTCATCCCGACATGCCAAGTACTCCCTCCGGTTTTTTTTGTTTTTATGTATGACGGCTGTTTTTTGAGATGGGTTATTAACTTTAATATTTACGAGATATATTTACTTAAAAATTATAAAAATTATACCATTAAATCCCTTACAAAAAGCTCTTTCATATAACTATACATATCATAATATTAATCATATATTTTGAGAGATATTTAAGAGAGAAGTGATTTTTTTAAAACAAAGCATGACATATATAAAAGAAGATAGGGAGTATTCGTTTTTTGTGTGTGGTTACGAGAGAACCCGTAGCCGTTATCTTCGGTGCGCACTGGGTAAACCCTCGGGTATATATGCCAGGTAAGCTACCCGAAGGTGACATGGTCGAAGTCTAGAAGGCATTGACTCAGGCCGTAAATACTCCACAGGATTACTCTCTAGAGGGTTTGAACCTGGATCTCCTAGAAAGTTCACCTAAATTTTAACCACTACACCCTTGCGAACGAGTATTCGTTTTGTTAGATTATAGTCGGATCCACCCACGAGTCGGAAATATTTTATTCCGTAGTTTTACTACAGATCGTTAGGTAAACCGTGAGTGGCCCATTGTTTTTGGACAAATGAACATGGTTTTGTAGAGAAACCACTTGAGCCAATGGTTTATAGTAAACTATGGTTTATCTCCCATGGTTTATTAGAAACCATGGACTCCCTCCCATGGTTTTACTAGAAAAACCATTGGAGCACATGGTTTTGTGAGGGAAAAACCGTGTGCTCCTTAGCCTATAAATATAAGGCCTTGGGGAGGCATTTGGATCATCCAAAACAATTACAATCACTACAAAAACATACTCGTCATCTCTACACAAGAGAATAAAGGTTCTTGAGTTGTGAATGATAGATATTGGTCCTAGTGATCAATATCTAGTCCGGCGGATTCGTGATACTAGTTTCAAATTAAAGTCGTCCTGTAGCGATTATTCGGAGGATTCCGCAAGTTCGAGATAGATTTTCTATTCTCCCGATTTAGAAAGGTAAGTGACTATACACCTTGTTAAGATCGTCTTATCGTCATTATTTTTCTACATTGGTATCACAGCTAGTATAACTAGCATCCAAGTCCTTATTAATTAAGGGTTGCACTTGTTAATTGTTTGAGTGTGCATTTTTTCCGTATTATCGGAAGATGAAGTAGAATAAGTACTGCTTCATAGCCATTTCGTTCTTTTGTTTTCGCTAAATGCTACTGTGTTTTTGGGCAAAGAACTTTCCTCCACTAAATGGAGTTGTGATGGCACGTGCATGTGTCTTATAATGTCATCAATTCATGGTCATATGTTTATAAAATATGGACATCGATTAGCTGCTAATTAAAAGTAGTATAATTAATGGTTGAAAGCATATTAGTGAGTTACAAGCTTATTGATTGGAATGGACTGACGAGGACCATGTTTTTGTCAAGTTGATGATTGTTAGTCAGATGCTAATGCCGTTAATCAGTCAGCTTTTCGTTATAAAACTTAGCATTCGTATATGTTTCGTGTTTTATCTTAACAAAGTTTGTGAAAAGTTAAGAATAACTATGTGACACTTACGACAATAATAATTAATTAAGTGAATGAGATTTATATTGTTGGGATGTTAATTAAGGTTGGTAGATAAGAGCATCTCAACTTAATTAAAACTTATATTGCGCATGATTTTATTAGTTTATGAATTAACAAGACGGTCTTAATAAATGATGATTGCGTATTTATACGTCTTTCGCATTTGTTA
Source organism: Silene uniflora (assembly GCA_018983105.1). Taxonomy (NCBI): domain Eukaryota; kingdom Viridiplantae; phylum Streptophyta; class Magnoliopsida; order Caryophyllales; family Caryophyllaceae; genus Silene; species Silene uniflora. The sequence goes on from JAGPOY010005608.1 coordinate 8,442, forward strand.
CACTTGTCAAGTTAATTTTTGGACTAATAAAGAGATTGCCGCAAACGATTATGATTGTACTAATTATTTTTTGAATGTCTCTATAGTTATCAATGGCTGGCACAAAGAGCATTGTGGCCGATCTGACCCAAGGAGACAAATTGACTGAACAAAACTATGATGTGTGGCATCGTAAAGTTCAGTTACTCCTTGAAGAGCAAGAGGTGCTCGAGACTATTACACAACCTATGCAAGAACAACCTGCACAAGGCAATACCGCCCAACATAGGCGTGATCAAGAGGCCTATAATGCCTTCAAGAGGAAGGATCGTGTGGCTCGCATTTTGATGTTGAGCAGCATGAGGAATGATCTTATGCTCAGGTTCGAGAGGCATACTACAGCTGTAGCCCTCTGGGATGCAATTAAGTTGCAATATGGTGGAACATCAACTACTCGCTTGCGCCAACTTAATTTGAGGTTTGATGGTTATAAGAAGCGTCGTGATCATACTATGAGGCAGCATCTTACGACCATGTCAAACATGATCAGTGAGTTGGGTCTAGATGGTAATGTTCTAAGTGATGAACAACAAGTTTAGGCTGTGATACGTTCTCTTCCACCTAAGGGTTGGGAACATATGAAGGTGAACCTCACCCACAATGACAACATCAAAACTTTTGAGGATGTTTGTCGCCACCTTGAGCTTGAGGAAGACCGTCTCCAGGCTGACAAGCCGGAAGGAGAGGCCTTCATAGCTGAGGAAGAGACGCGCAAGGCAACTAGCCATAAGCGCAAGTGGGGTACTCCTGGAGCTCCCATAGGTGGGAATAAGAGTGGACCTCCTAAAAAGAAGACTAAAAATGGAGACTCTAAACGCGCTAGAGGAAAGCGCGGTGGAAAGAAAGACATGTCTAAAGTGACATGCTACAAATGTCAGAAGCTGGGACACTTCGCTCGTGATTGCACTGAGCCGTAGGTATGTCTTGGTCCGTCAAAATCTCTATTTTTTATGTCACTAGCTCTTGTTTAATGGCTGAGTCTGTTCTTGTTTGGACTTTAGACTCAGCAGCCACAGAGCACCTGACCAGAGATCGGACAGCTTTTGTAGAGTTTCGCAAAGTACCTAAAGGAAGCAAGCATGTATTCATGCGGAATAGTTCCAAAATTGAGGTCCTTGGTGTAGGAACCTGCAAATTGGAGCTGCGTAGTGGACGCATTTTGTATCTCCATAATGTATTATACGCTCCTGAAATAAGGCGAAACTTAGTCTCTATTTTATCTCTTTTGGAGTTAGACTTTAAAGTTGTATTTGGAAGTGGTTGTGTAAAACTTTATTTGGGAACCGATTTATTCGGTTGTGGTTCAATGCAAGATGGTTTTATGGTTTTGGATACTTTACCTTGCAAAAATGCCAATAGTTTTTCATATGTTGCTTCTTCTAGTAGCACTATGTTTGATGATTCTGATCTATGGCATGCTAGACTTGGACATATTGGTCAAGATAGGATGAATCGATTAGCTAGAGAAGGTCTTTTGGGACTTTTAGCTAAAGTAAACCTATCTACTTGTGAGTCTTGTTTGGCAGGTAAAGCTACTAGAAACCCGTTTGGCAAGGCTATGAGAGCCACCACACCTCTCCAATTGATTCATTCTGATATTTGTGGACCAATGAATGTAAGAGCTAGGAATGGCGCAAGTTATTTTATCACTTTTACTGATGATTATTCACGTTATGGCTATGTCTATTTGATATCTCACAAGTCGGAAGCATTAAATTGTTTTAAACGTTTTTAAAATGAGGTTGAGAATCAATTAGACAACACGGTAAAAACCCTGAGAACTGACAGGGGGCGTGAATACTTGTCTGATATGTTCAAAGAATTATGTGAAGACAAGGGAATAACTAGACAACTAACCATTCCATGTACTCCGCAACAAAATGGTGTTGCAGAGAGAAGGAATAGAACCTTATTGGACATGGTTCGTTCTATGATGGCGAAAGCAAATCTTCCAATTTCATATTGGGGTGATGCTCTATTGACTGCGACCTACATTCTTAATCGCGTGCCTTCTAAATCCGTGACTTCTACTCCCTATGAATTATGGAAAGGCTTTAAGCCTGACTTAATTAAGCAACTTGCGACCGTGGGGGTCTGCAGCTTTTGTTCACTCCACTTCTCATGAGCATGGGAAGTTGGGCCCAAAAGGTAAAAAGTGTATCTTTATAAGATATCCTGAAAATTCTAAAGCATATGTTTTCATAGGAGAAAACTCAGATGGAGTATTTACGGAGATTGAGTCACGAGATGCCACATTCTTGGAAAATGATTTTCCTAGCAAAGGTGGGGCTACCAAGGACTTCCAGTTATTTGAACTTGAAGATCCTGAGCTTACCTCACACACTCCACCATCAAGAAATGAACATTTCAGTGTTCATGAGGATAGTGGGAGTGGTGAGGCAATTGAGCCAACTCGTGTGGAGTTGGATCAAGAACCTCGAAGGAGTGCTCAAAGGAGAATTCCTCGACGTCGTTTTGACATAGAGGATGAAGCATGTATGGTAGCAAATTCTGAAGTAATGATGGTTACTTCTGATGACTTGGACGAACCTGCTTCCTTAAAAGAAGCTTTGTCAAGTCCCCACGCTAAGGAATGGATGAATGCAATGAAAGAGGAAATTGAGTCTATGAAGGCTAACCAAGTCTTGGTAGAACTTCCGCCAGATCGAAAGACCATTGGCAACAAATGGGTCTTAAAGATCAAGAGAAAGGCGGATAATTCCATTGAAAGATTCAAAGCTCGCCTAGTGGCAAAGGGATTCACCCAAAAGGAGGGGATTGACTATGATGAAACTTTTTCTCCTATAGTAAGGGTTGCATCAATCCGCCTCATTCTGGCCATAGTAGCACACATGGATCTAGACCTCCATCAAATGGATGTGAAAACTGCTTTTTTACATGGGAAATTAGATGAAGACATCTATATGGAACAACCTAGTGGCTTTATAGTCAAAGGCCAAGAGCGCAAAGTTTGCAAGCTCAAAAGGTCCATATATGGCTTAAAGCAAGCATCTAGGCAATGGAACATTCGCTTCCACGAGGCTGTTCTAGAAGATGGATTCACCATGTTAGAAGAGGATCATTGTGTGTATATCAAAGGATCACACAAAAATTTTGTGATTCTAACATTATATGTTGATGATATCTTGTTGGCTGGAAATAATAAGGAGATGCTTGAAGCAACAAAAAGTTGGCTAGCATCTAACTTTGAGATGAAAGATTTGGGTGAAGCAGATTATGTACTCGATGTTAAAATCGTTAGAGATAGGTCTAAGAGACTCATTGGACTCTCTCAAGAGACCTATATTAACAAAGTGCTAGAAAAATACCGAATGCATGACTGTAAGGCAATTGACACTCCTGTTGATAAGAGCCTTAAGTTGAATCTTGATATGAGCCGACTCTAGAAGATAAAGAGAAAATGTCTCGAGTTCCCTACTCCAATGCAGTTGGTAGTCTAATGTATGCAATGATGTGTACAAGGCCTGATATATGCTATGCCGTTGGACTTGTGAGTCGCTATCAAGCAAATCCTGGACTTGCCCATTGGAAAGCAGTCAAGAGGATAATAAGGTACCTCAAGAGAACATCGGACTACGTGTTATGTTATCAAGGAAAGGATCTAAGCCTTACTGGGTACAGCGATGCTGACTGGGCTGGTGATCTCGATGAACGTAAGTCCACTTCAGGATATGCCTTCTTACTAAATAATGGCGCCATATCTTGGAGTAGTAAGAAGCAATCTTGTATTGCCCTTTCGACAATGGAGGCCGAATACGTGGCTTGCGCAGCAGTTCAAGAAGCAGTTTGGTTAAGACGTTTTGTACGTCATTTAGGTGTTGTCCCTAGTGCAAAAGAGCCGGTGTTGATCTATTGTGATAACATGGCTGCACTAATGTATACAAAGGACCCTAAATATCATGGTAAAACCAAACTCATTCAGATTAGGTACCATTATGTTTGAGACATCACAATACGCAAAAAGGTGGTCTTGAACCATATCTCTACTGGTCAAATGGTAGCTGATCCGCTTACTAAGCCGATCGCTAAGGATTCTTTTGTTAAGCATGTAAAATCCCTTGGACTACGTAGAATGTAATGCGTATCGTTGTAATGAGAAACTTGTGATTTCCTGAATGAATAATTTTTATTCTGGTTGGTTTCTCAATTATGTTTACCGAGTACGAATCATAATATTTGTTGTCCTGAAATAAATAGGCTTTAGATTGGCTTACTCACACAAGCAATCGCCTCTAGCGCTGTGAGAGCGAGTAGAGATGAGACCTATCTATATATGGCGCTGAGAGAGCGAGCTTATCATAGAAAATTCATAATTGAGGTCGCCTTGGAAGGAGACAAATTGAGACTTATTTGTCACTATTAAGTCGACGTGGATAATGCCCACTATCCATGAAGCCTATGAAAGCCGAGTATGAGTATTTACATGGCGCCGTTGAGAGTGAGCATGTTAATACTCGAGTTATGCGCAGACTTTGCGAATAAATTGAGACTCGTACGTTGTTCATAGAGATGGACATATTTTTCAAAATATCTCCACCGTAGCATGTATTTCATACTACATGTGCTTTGTCGACCATTAGGAGGTGAGTGAATGGATCCCTGCTTCCTCACTGTGTGAGTCCTAGATCATTAACTTGATCCATTAGGCACCCTTATAGACCTCTCAATGTGACATGGAGAAAGGTGTTGATGTTAGCTACTCTAGTACACCACCTATGATCATGAATGATTCGATCTAAAGGGGTGATGCTGGGTAAGCAGTTAACTACTATCAAAATGGCATATGTGAGGAGGGAAGAACAATTTCTTTGTACAATTCACTTATATCTTCCGGCCGAACAGTTATGTCAAGTGGACAAAACTGTAGATATATAGTGAACAGTGGGAGGATGACATGGTTTCTTAGAGGGATTGAAACATGTCCATTATGTGCAAATTTTAGAAAATTGTTCTAGGGATTTGTTTACACCATATAATATGTACATTGTTTTAAAGAGGTTGATGTCTCCATTCTGGCCCTTATAGGGTTTCTAGTTTGGAGCTCCCAAATGCAGGTGTAACTGTTGGTCGCACGACTCATTAACCTGTATGAACTTCTCTTGTGGTATTGTTGCTCCTCATGTGTGAGTGGGAGCCATTAGAGAATAGTCGGATCCACCCATGAGTCGGAAATATTTTATTCCGCAGTTTTACAACAGATCGTTAGGTAAACCGTGAGTGGCCCATTGTTTTTGGACAAATGAACATGGTTTTGTAGAGAAACCACTTGATCCAATGATTTATAGTAAACTATGGTTTATCTCCCATGGTTGATTAGAAACCATGGAGTCCCTCCCATGGTTTTACTAGAAAAACCATTGGAGCACATGGTTTTGTGAGGAAAAACCGTGTGCTCCTTAGCCTATAAATAGAAGGCCTTGGGGAGGCATTTGGATCATCCAAAACAATTACAATCACTACAAAAACATACTCATCATCTCTACACAAGAGAAGAAAGGTTCTTGAGTTGTGAATGATAGATATTGGTCCTAGTGATCAATATCTAGTCCGACGGATTCGTGATACTAGTTTCAAATTAAAGTCGTCCTGGAGCGATTATTCGGAGGATTCCGCAAGTTCGAGATAGATTTTCTACTCTCCCGATTTAGCAAGGTAAGTGACTATACACCTTGTTAAGATCGTCTTATCGTCATTATTTTTCTACCCGTTTCCATATCAAGGCTAGACAATACGAGTGGTGAACAACTCCTAAGTCCTAAGCTAATGGAGTTGAACAATTAGAAAGAGGATAACACGTCTAAAATCACGCTAAAGCCAGCTTCATTCTTATCTTTACAAACTTTGATAATCTACATATAATCCCCTAAATAAGGGTTTCGCAATAGACGACTATATATATAAAACCAACTAATTTTTCTCGTGTTGTAAATCGTTAATTCCCACCAATTTTCTGTCCTTTCTTTTCTCCGCAAAAACAAAAAAAAAAAATATAATCTTCTTTGAATTCCACCTATAGCTAGAATAACATCGATCATAAACCATTTAATTTCCTAATAACTTTTATTTTCATTCTTTTTTTCATCGTGCAATCTATTTTCCTTAGAGTCATTTCCTCTATTGAATGATGTCGAAATAATGATTTTTTAACCTACACTACATATCTAAGTGCTATTAATTCTTTAGCTACATTATTTTGCGTAATTAGGCGTACGATAACTTATCTATTTCTCGTGTTTGAGATAAATTTGAAAATGGATCCAGCGGAACTTAAGAGGGTATTTCAAATGTTCGACCGTAATGGAGATGGGAAGGTAACAAAAAAGGAACTAAGTGACTCCTTACAAAACTTGGGAATATTCATTCCAGATAAAGAGCTAACACAAATGATCGAAAAGATTGACGAGAACCATGATGGGTTCGTGGACATGGACGAGTTTGGATCATTATACCAAACAATAATGGACGAAAAGGATGAAGAGGAAGACATAAGGGAGGCGTTCAACGTGTTCGATCAAAATAGAGACGGGTTCATCACGGTGGAGGAGCTAAGGTCAGTTTTACAATCCTTAGGGTTAAAGCAAGGACGGACAATTGATGATTGCAAGAAGATGATAAGCAAGGTGGATGCTGATGGAGATGGAATGGTTAATTATAGTGAGTTTAAGCAAATGATGAAAGGTGGTGGATTTGCTGCTTTAGGTTCATAGATATTTAACTATATATTCTTGCTTCTCAATTTCTACACCCAAATCAAAATGGACATCTTGTAAGAATTCCTATATGCTAAAATTATTGAACAAATCCTAACTTGCTTCATGTGGATGCCTTGTTCCATAATTAGGCTCATATAGGATTGTTATATGGTAAAACATGATTATGATTATTACGACTTTTATTTAAGTGTATCCCATATTAATATACGGTCGTATAATGATCTTATTTGAGTTTTTATGGTTATAAATATAGTCATTTCCAAATTCTCATTACTCATCTCCTTGTAATATTCTCCCGACCATCATAAAAATTGAAAACATTTGTATGATCGTTTTCGACATTGTACATTTTTATTTAGTAATCTTGTCCCTAATCATTTGCTAATATAATTGTTCCGGGTGTAATTACGAGGGTAATTATGGGAGCAAGTTTGTACACGTAAGCTCGTAAGATGTCGGATGGAGGCTTGATCCTCTTGTATCTTCCTGCAAAGATGAACAAACGGAGGGCACGGCTTGGGGCCGTGCGAACTCACTCCGACGCTCAAGTCAGTGACTTAAAGATAAGTGTGATTGAAGAGATGTAAGAGGGATGATACCAGATGATGAGAGAGGGTGGATGTTTTGTATGTTATGATTTCTGATGTTGGATTCAGATTAGATTGGGGATCCTCTTCATGTTGAGAATGAAGGAGTATTTATAGACTTCCCCTTTTGTCCTGTAGTAGCCAAGTGGATGCAACTAGTGGCCAAGTGGACGTAGTAGTGGAATGTCTGTTCTGCCCTTCGCCGTGTGGACTCATGGCAGGCCGGCAGGCACGCATCGTCTACATGCCCCGTCGGTTGGATGTGAGCTCGCGTAA
>JAGPOY010005609.1:0-10891 GCA_018983105.1 Silene uniflora
TACTCCATTCCACAGCCTCTACAACGGCTAGCTAGCTCACATTTGGAAACAATTAGCCTTGCTCTAAATAGACGGATTGTGTGTTTGTAAATATTCTAGGAGCCTGTATATTTATTCTTTCCTTCTTTACATAGCTTGCACATTTGTATAAATAGTTAGGCTATTCCTTTTGTAAGATACACAATTGAATAATAATCAATAATATCTCAATGTTCAATATCATTCTTAGTTTATAATATGATCAAGATTTAAGATGGGCATCTGGTCTTTTAAAATTGCAGTCTCTTGCCATTAGCAACCAAAACCTGTCCCGGTCACACGACACTTTTAAAACTCTCATGGCACTTCCTTTTCTTTCAGCACTTAGCCTATCTAATTGCTATTTACACAATTCGCATTTATCAGAGGCAGTAATATCAAATACTTCTAATACATATTTCCCCAATCTTCAACATCTTGATCTTCGGTGGAATGGCTTTGAAGGTTCACTTCCACCCGTTCTTAAATATATGGTTTCCCTTCGAATCTTCGATCCCTGTCTCTCCCAGGCAATATCTTTAATGGGTCAATCCCGCTCTGGCTTAGAGACATGAGGACCCTCGAAGTTCTTGATTTGAGTGCAAACTTTTTTAGTTATGTGGAGGGTGGGATTATGGGAGTTATAGGAAATCCTTGTAATATATACTAGAGTCCCATATGAGTTTATCTGGGTGTGATACTTTTGAGTTAGAAAATTGAATTACATAGACATTTCATACAATAAGTTTAAAGGCCGAGTTCCTTCATCTTTTATGAATTTGTCAGCTATGAAAATTTTGGATTTGTCATACAATCAATTAAGCGGATTGGATCGAGATTTGATTGGACGTTTAACCGAGATAGAGTTTATAGACATTTCATCTCTTTGTGTTTTGATTCATATTTTGACGGTTTTTAGTGTCCATAGAAAAACTTTGAGGAAATTGGTTGGCATTAAGCAATGCCCTGATGCTATAACAATGTTCAGTTGCCTTATTGATAGTGGCAAAAGGTTTGATTTTGCGATAGATTCAAGGGGGGTTCATTATTCGTTGGTTTGTTTTGTGAGTGCTCGTAGAATTAATGATGCAATTAGTTGGTTTGTTACATTTTAATTTTCTGTTATAAATGCTTGTTACATGATTATTTTCGAGTAGCGAAACAATCTGATACTATTACACGAATATATTCATAATCACCATGTAAGCAAATTCATGGAGAGTATTTCGAAATTCAACTTGTATATCAACAAGGTTGCTTCAGAATTCTTAAAGTGCATGGTATGTTATTTTCAGATCAATGACTCGAACTTATGTAAGCATACATACTAGTACTAATTTAGCATTTGATATGGATGTTGCAACGTAAAAGTTGGTGTAGAAAGTTTGGTTGATATGGATGTAAATGATGTTACATTTGCAAATTAAAGTAAGGAGTTTAGGAAAGACAAAATTAAAGACTTTTAAACAGGAGACCTTTTTTTCCGGTTATGGGTGTGTTGGGTTCGATTCCTTTCAATTACATTTTACTTTTTTTATTTGGGTTTGCTTAAAGTGAGGGTAATACCATCTAGCATCATTGTTTTTGGTGGAAGCTTTCTTTGCTAATAGAATAATGGGTACTTCTACTTCACTATTTTTTTTTTTAAATATAGCTATTTGTTGTGTTCTCCTTTCTTATTTTCTTAAAATTCGTATGATTGATTAATTGATATACAATGCAAAGTTTTAACTTGTTTGGTTGACTAATAGCATATACGAGTAATATATTTGCTGGATCGATATTAATAATAAAAGAAAATTAACATAGTAAGACCCTCCAACCCTCATTATCTTCTAAAATATTAAAAATAAATATTTGATTAGAATATAATTAGTGAACAAATCTCACCGAAAATTGTATTGAATAGTACATGCTTGTATATATTTTATACGAGTGTGTAATATATAAAATTACGAGGGGCCACATTTTAAAATTTCGTACAGGGCCTCGAAAATGTCCCAGACGGCCCTGGATGTGACCCTATCTCTTGTTAAGGAATTTAGAAGTCGACAATGGCGTACAGGAAACTGGAGACCTTGACTGGGTTCCATATGAATGTTTGGAATTTATTTGGTTACGTAAAAAAGGGTGTAGAAAGTTGTGTTCATATGGATGTGACATTGCAACTTAAGAAGGAGTTCAGAGACTTGTCAAAAATTCTCACCATAATAAATCAAAGAACTTGGAAGTTATTCAGCCACAAAAACAGATGACAATAATGGGAAAAAACTGCATTATCTTTCTCATTGTTTTGCAGGTGTTCCATTCATCACTATGTGTACATAGCAAAGAACTTGAATCATTAGGCTTCATAAGGTGCAAAAAACATGAACTTGAAGCTTTGTTAAAGTTCAAACAAAACTTCACCAGTGATCCTATGAACCGCCTTTCTTCATGGGTTGGTCAAGATTGTTGTCAATGGGATGGAGTTACCTGTGACAATGTCGCTCACAATGTTGTCAAGTTGAATCTACAGAGTCGGCCTACTGAAATTTCCATGGTATCTACTGGAATAGGTTTGGGTTTGCTTGAACTTAAGCACTTGACTCACTTGGACTTGAGCGGGAATGACTTTTCTGGTAGTCGGATTCCTGATACTATAGGATCTTTGAAGCATTTGAGGTATCTTAATCTCTCTTTCGCTGGCTTTTCAGGCCCCCTTCCCCCTCGTTTTAGCAATCTCACCAATCTCGTGCACCTTGATCTTCATGTTTATTATGGAGACTATGAACAAAATCTATATGGTCAAGGTTTAGAATGGGCATCTGGCCTTTTGAAATTGCAGTCTCTTGATATAAGTAGCTTTGACCTATCCCAAATACACCATGTTTTTAAAGTGCTCATGGCACTTCCTTCTCTTTCAACGCTTATCCTATCTGATTGCCAGTTACATAACTCGCATTTATCTGCGGTGTTAATCTCAAATACTTCTAATGCATTTTTCCCCAATCTTCAACGTCTTGATCTTGGGTCGAATGCCTTTGAAGGTCCTCTTCCATCTGTTCTTAAAAATATGGTTTCGCTTCGGTCCCTCTCTCTCCGTAACAATAAATTTAATGGGTCTGTTCCGTTGTGGCTTAGATCCATGAGTCGCCTTGAAGTTCTTGATTTTAGTAATAATGGCTTTAATTATATAGAAGGTGGGTTTATGGGGAGCATGGGAAATCCTTGCAACATCAAACACTTGGATTTGTCCAACAATGTTATTTCCCAAGGACATACGACGGATTCTTTTACGAGTTTATCTGGATGTGGTGGTGCTTTCCAGTTAGAATACCTTGATCTACATGGTAATTTGATGAACGGTACTTTGCCGTCTTTGTTGGGGCAATTTAGAAACTTGATTTATCTTGATCTTTCACACAATAAGTTTCAAGGTCAAGTTCCTCCATCATTTGTGAAATTGTCAGCTTTGAAATATTTGGATTTGTCATACAATCAGTTGAGTGGAGTGATTCCTGATTTTATAGGACATTTAACCAATATAGAGCACCTAGACATCTCATCAAACTCCCTCCAAGGAAGCATCTTGGGCATTGGCAACCTCTCGGAATTGTCGTATTTGGATATGAATTTCAACAATCTTACTCTGAATATCAACTCGAGTTTCAATTGGCAACCTCCCTTTCAACTTCAAGTTTTTAATGTTTATTCTTGTGTGATAAACACGGTGTTTCCTTGGTGGCTAAAGAATCAAACTCGGCTTACATTCTTGGATCTTTCCTATACTGGCATCTTCGGAGAATTGCCAGGATGGCTATGGAACTCTAGCAATCTTCAAAAAATACATCTTTCTGGCAATCGACTTACAGGTATAATTTGAAGCTTCTCTTGAAACTATGACTGTAAATATCGGTTTTATGTTGAGGATTTTCAACTTGATGTACCGGTATTTTCTGCTGTTAAAAGGTTGTAAAAAATAGTCGATTTTTAAAACATGATTTTATTGTCAACATTTTTCTCATATTAAGTTCTCTTGTAGGATCCTTGCCGCGATATACAGCTTGTGATACGCCTTATTACAGCTGTAGCTTGGGATCGCTGGACCTTCACGACAACTTGCTTACCGGGACAATACCTAAATGGCTGGGCCATTTACAAAATGCTGAAGTGATAGATTTGTCCTCCAATCAACTAACAGGGGCAATCTTTGATGGAAATAATGATTCTTCACTTTTAACTAGTAGTACCTTCTTAGAGGTGCTTGACCTCAGTGACAACATGTTGTCCGGTGAGATACAATTTGGAAAGGTACCTCTGGATGCTTCCTTACAAGTCCTTAGTTTACGAGGAAATTATTTCAACGGGCCCATTCGCTCACAGATCTGCCAATTTAGGTCGCTTTTGGTATTGGAACTCGCACGCAATCGCTTGACAGGTCACATTCCTCCCTGTTTAGGCACCATTTCATTTACCAGTACTGGCATTTATATTATTGATACCAGTCTAGAAATTGAAGAGATTGTCAAAGGAATAGTTGAAATGTCCCCTGGAACAAAAGAGGGCCAGTCCATTATCGACTTCTCGAGCAATTATTTAGTCGGTACAATACCCGAGGAGCTCACCAACATATCTGCATTGTTTGCATTGAACTTGTCGTATAATCATCTAACAGGAGATATTCCTGAAAACATAGGCAACCTGAAATATCTTGAATCTTTGGACTTGTCGAATAACCATCTTTCAGGAACTATACCGCAGAGCTTGTCTTCCATTTTATGGCTAAGCAAGTTGAATTTGTCCAACAACAACCTACATGGCCGTATTCCATCAGGTGATCAACTCCGAACTCTTCCCGACACATCTATCTACGCGAACAATTCTGGTTTATGCGGATTTCCTTTGTCGAACAATTGCACTGAGCTTAACACGCCACGAAGTTCAACTAATGTTAATCCTACGACCGGAAAAGATGATGTCAAGAAAAAAGATAGATATGATAAGGTGTGGTTCATCCTAGTTGTAATGTCTGGTGTTGCTGCCGGATTTTGGGGCGTGGTTGGAACTTTGGTAATAAAGAGGAGTTGGAGACAAGCTTATTTTCGTTACACTGAGGATCTTGCTGATAGAATTTATGTGCCGGTGAAAGTGAGAGTTAACAAGTTCAAAAGGTGGTTTAACGAGAATTCGTAGGGAAATACTTCGTAGTTGGTATTTAATTTTAGTTCAATGTACCGTCTATCAGAAACTTTATGCCTGTTTTAATATGCATATTATTTGTCGGAGATTGGCTCCGCTGTGGTTTCAGTCCATCAAATAAATTAAACCCTCTTTTTTCTAATGTGATTTTTGTTTATAGACGGTTTTACAAAAATATGAATTTATAAGACCTTGAAGTCGCAAAGTCACAAACTCATTGTTACTACTAAAGTTTATGAAATATAAGTGTTGCTAATCTCCAACACCTAATTAAAAAAGTTGGAAGTGCGAAGCTTGTGGTAGCTGGACGAAGTTGATGCTGAGGAAGGGTGGGGTACTCTTGCAGGTTTGGTTTGACTAGACGAATGAAAAAGGGGACATGAAGGAGGCAGAAAGGCTTGTGATGCTCCTATGACTCTACGAGCCTTTGCCTTAGCTCGGTATAACATGGAGATACTGGATAGTACTTGCTGGTTACTGGAATGCCTTTGCCTTAGCTCAGGATAGCTAGGAGAGGCAACTAACGGTGTGTCTTAGTTCGGGATCACAATGGTTGGTCGAGCGTGCACGAGTTCAGTCACCTAGGAAGACTAGGGAATTTGAGAGGCGGTGGTTTGGTGTTTGCGAGAAAGATACAGTCATGCTTTCATTGTTTTTTATTACCGGTGTTTGCGAGAAAGATACAGTCATGTTTGCGAGAAAGATACAGTCTAGTAAATGGAATATACAGAATTGTGATCAATCAAATATTGCAAAGCCCTGGTATTTATTACCGGTCGGAATTGGACCATAATGGAATTTCGGTCTATACCGGCACCATAATATCAGATTAGGGAGGAAGATCAGAATTAGAGATTGATAGAAAAGCAAGGATATGGGCTCGTGTAAGTAGGAAACAGAAAATATCTATTCTAAATCTATCATCAGCTATGGGTTCGAATCTAAAAGAAATTCTGGATAATGTTTGTTACCCAGAAATTTTCTTGTCTTTCTTAAATGATAAAGATAAAAAAAAATTTGGGTCAAACGAAAATGCCATTTTGGAGTTTTATCAACAATTTGCTTGTGTAGGGGGGGACCCGGTATTTTCGGAATCTTTATGTAAAGAATTACAAAAAAAAATGCTTTCAGCAAAAATGTGAATTAGGAAGGATTGGTCGACGAAATATGAACCGTTGACTGAATCTTGATATACCCCAAACCAATACGTTTTTGTTAACGCGTGATATATTGGCAGCTACGGATCACTTGATTGGAATGAAATTTGGAATGGGTACACTTGATGATATGAATCATTTGAAAAATAAACGTATTCGCTCTGTAGCAGATCTCTTACAAGATCAATTCGGATTGGCTCTGGTTCATTTAGAAAATGTGGTTCGAGGAACTATATGGGCATAAATTAATACCGACTCCTCAGAATTTGGTAACTTCAACTCCATTAACAACGACTTATGAATCTTTTTTTGGATTACACCCATTATCTCAAGTTTTGGATCGAACTAATCCATTGACACAAATAGTTCATGGACGAAAATTGAGTTATTTGGGCCCCGGGGGATTGACAGGGCGAACGGCTAGTTTTCGGATACGCGATATTCACCCTAGTCACTACGGGCGTATTTGCCCAATTGACACATCTGAAGGAATTAATGCTGGACTTATTGGATCCTTAGAAATTCATGCAAGAATTGGTCTTTTGGGGTCTATAGAAAGTCCTTTTTATAAAATTTCTGAGAGATCATCGGCAATGGTACAGATGCTTTTTTTATCACCAAGTCTAGATGAATACTATATGGTATCTACAGGGAATTCTTTGGCACTGAATCAAGGTATTCAAGAAGAACAGGTTATTCCGGCTCGATACCGTCAAGAATTCCTGACTATTGCGTGGGAACAGGTTCATCTTCGAAGTATTTTTCCCTTCCAATATTTTTCTATTGGAGCTTCCCTCATTCCTTTTATCGAGCACAACGATGCAAATCGAGCTTTAATGAGTTCTAATATGCAACGTCAAGCAGTTCCGCTTTCTCAGTCCGAGAAATGCATTGTTGGAACCGGGTTGGAACCCCAAGCTGCCCTAGATTCTGGGGTTGTCGCTATAGCCGAACATGAGGGAAAGATCATTTATACCGATACTGATAAGATCATTTTTTCAAGTAATGGGGATATTCAAAGCATTCCATTAGTAATGTATCAATGTTCCAATAAAAATACTTGTATGCACCAAAACCAGTAAGTAGATCATACATCCGATGTACTACCACCAATTTTTTAGTTTGTGAGCATTATACTAAATTTTTTGAGTTTTGTTATAAAATTTTTGAGTTTTACAATAAAGTTTTTGAGTTCATTGACTTAAGCATTAACATCATAAATTTACAATAAAACTCAAAAACATTATATAAAAGCCTAGTTAAATTTGAGTTTTGACAGGAAAAAAAATTAAAATATAACTTTTAAATTTAATAAACTTAGAAAAAATACACATCTACTCAAAAACATGTAAAGTTTGAGGTCATAAGCTCAGAAAAAATACATAAATGCTCAAAAACAAATAAAATCTGAGGTAGTACTTCCGATGTACAATCCTATTTCTCGCGAACTAGCTTTGGGAAAAAACATATTAGTGGCTTATATGCCGTGGGAAGGCTACAATTTTGAAGATGCAGTACTCATTAGTGAGCGTCTTGTATATGAAGATATTTATACTTCTTTTCACATACCGAAATATGAAATTCAGACTTATGTGACAAGTCAAGGACCCGAAAGGGTCACGAACGAAATACCGCACTTAGAAGCCCATTTACTCCGCAATTTAGACAAAAATGGAATTGTGAGGTTGGGCTCATGGGCAGAAACGGGTGATATTTTAATAGGTAAATTAACACCCCAGATGGCAAAAGAATCTTCGTATGCCCCCGAAGATAGATTATTACGAGCCATACTTGGCATTTAGGTATCCACACCCAAGGAAACTTGTCTAGAACTCCCTATAGGTGGTAGGGGTCGAGTTATTGATGTGAGATGGATCCAGAAAAAAAGGGGGCTCTAGTTATAACCCGGAAACAATTCATGTATATATTTTACAGAAACGTGAAATAAAAGTTGGTGATAAAGTAGCCGGAAGACATGGAAATAAAGGTATCATTTCAAAATTTTTGCCTAGACAAGATATGCCTTATTTGCAAGATGGAAGACCAGTTGATATGGTCTTTAACCCATTAGAAGTACCTTCACGAATGAATGTAGGACAAATATTTGAATGTTTGCTCGGGTTAGCGGGAGGTCTGCTAGATAGACATTATTGAATCGCACCTTTTGATGAGAGATATGAACAAGAGGCTTCGAGAAAACTAGTGTTTTCTGAATAATATCAAGCCAGTAAACAAACATCGGAGCCGTGGATCTTTGAACCCGAGTATCCGGGAAAGAGTCGAATATTTGATGGAAGAACATGGGATCTTTTGAGAAACCTGTTATAATAGGAAATCCTTATATATTGAAATTAATTCATCAAGTTGATGATAAAATCCATGGACGTTCTAGTGGACATTATGCACTTGTTACACAGCAACCCCTTCGAGGAAGAGCCAAGCAAGGAGGACAACGCGTAGGAGAAATGGAAGTTTGGGCTCTAGAAGGCTTTGGTGTTGCACGTATTTTACAAGAGATGCTTACTTATAAATCGGATCATATTAAAGCTCGCCAGGACGTACTTGGTACTACGATCATTGGGGGAACAATACCTAACCCCGAGGATGCTCCAGAATCTTTTCGATTGCTCGTTCGAGAACTACGATCTTTAGTTCTGGAACTGAACCATTTCCTTGTATCTGAAAAAACCTTCCAGATTAATAGGATCGAAGCTTAATCGGAATAAATTATAATTTTTCTTCTATGATCGATCAGTATAAACATCAACAACTCAGAATTGGGTTAGTTTCGCCTAAACAAATAAGTGCTTGGGCCACAAAAATCCTACCTAATAGAGAGATAGTTGGAGAGGTGACAAAACCTTATACTTTTCATTACAAAACCAATAAACCCGAAAAGGATGGATTATTTTGTGAAAGAATTTTTGGGCCGAGAAAAAGCAGAAGTTGTGCTTGTGGAAATTATCGAGTAATCAGAAATGAAAAAGAAGACCCAAAATTTTGTGAACAATGCGGAGTCGAATTTGTTGATTCTCGAATACGATGGTATCAAATGGGATATATTAAATTGGCATGCCCCGTAACTCATGTGTGGTATTTGAAACGTCTTCCTAGTTATATCGCGAATTTTGTAGATAAACCTCTTAAAGAATTAGAAGGCCTAGTATACTGCGATGTGTGACTTGATCAAAATTATGATTTTACAGATTTGGACTGAAAAACTGTCATCCCATTAGGGGATGCCCCGGCTCTAACATGTCTCTTGGGAAGAGTAACATGAAGCTCTGAATTATGGGTGTATTGAATACTTCTAATTAAAGGGGGAATTGATCCATGGTCGATTTCGTAACAACAAAATATTAATTGATAGTTGTACCTCGTAAAAAAAAACTTCTTTTAATTTTTTTTTTTGTTTTTTCTGAATTAACCATTCTGGTTCATTTATAAAAAAAATTATGTTCACGTAAGCAAGCAAATAAGGTATGGTTACAAGAGGCTATTCGTCGCATATAGGCTTTAATTTATAGGGACGTGGTATTACCGTCGAGGTGAAGTCGTGACCTAAAAGATCAAACGGAACAATACATAGACGAGTAAATTCCTTTTGAATTCCAATTCTTTTTTTTAGGGGATTGATCATTCGAAGGGGGGTAGACTACTCAAGAATTTCATAATTTATTTTTATTTTAATTTAAATGAAAAAAAAATAATAATGAATCAAGGCAATGATGCCAAGTAAACATGAGTAAAGAGTAGATCTTTTATTTTGGAGATGCTATATAATTTTAGAATTTTTTTTGAAAGTGATAATTCCTTTCTTTAATTTTTTGCTGTAACTACTTGAGCCGGGCGAGAGGAAACTTTCACGTTCAGTTTTGAAGGAGGAGATCCTATAAGATCCAATCCCAATTTTTCATTTGCTAGGCCCATACATAAAAACCTACTTTTTTATGATTACGAGGTTTATTCGAATATGAAATCCAATCTTGGAAATACAGCATCCCTCTTATTTTTACTACCCAAGGTTTTGATGCATTTCGAAATAGAGAAATATCTACTGGTGTAATACCCCGTTCTCTCTTAAGGGTATACTCGACCGAGTATACCCATTGTCAGATTAAGGGAGAGTCTGCCAAGAGAAGACTCGACCGAGCTTGGTGTAACTCGGTCGAGTATCGATGACTCGACCGAGTAAGGCATAATTCGGCCGAGTCATGCCGACGGATAAGGTGATCCGGTTTGGATTGATTGTGAGTGATTGGTTTAATATAAAAGAGGCAAATGACATTTCTCATAAGCAGTTTAACGTAAAAACATTTCTAACTCAAACCCTAATCACTCCCAATCAATCCTAAGCAAGATTAGTCCGGATCCTCGCCTCTTCGATTGTCGATTGTTGTAAGTACGCTAGATCTACATTTTTGTATTTCATTTATGATTGAATCGGTAGATTTGTTATGTGAATGCGTTAGGGCACAAGTTAATTGATTGATTGCATATATTAGGTTGTGAGTTCGTAGAGGAGCCCTTCTAGC
>JAGPOY010005610.1:0-10891 GCA_018983105.1 Silene uniflora
GACTAGTGCTTAAAGGGATTGTAAGTACTACTCATATCAACAAAGTGCACTTTCTTTTATGGTTATCCATCCAAAGAACTCCAAAGTTAAGCGTGCTTGGCTGAGAGTAGTCTTAGGATGGGTGACCTCCTGGGAAGGTTTCCGGGATGCGCATGAGTGAGGACAAAATGCGCTATAAAGGACCCGTGTTGATCTGTGGGCCATGTACACAGCCTGGTGAGCTATCATAAGTAACCGCTCGACCCGGTTTGGGCCGGGGTGTTACATAGACAGCCAGTGACACAGCCTCGCCACCGCAGCCACTCATCGCAACAAGCGATAACCCTAAGTTCATTAATGTGCACATCCCCCTCGTGATGGGAGTCACGAGGGGGTATCAAAGGGCGTGGACCATTTCCCGTATGGACTCACTCAGCTGGAACCGTTATCAGCCGTAACCTCATGACATACAATCAATTATCATCCAACATATAATCAACTTAAACGATTACTCAATTCAACATCGTCACAACCAAATCACTGAGTAGGAAATCCTACCTGATCAGCAAATCCGTTAAAATCAACAATTAACTGGCTAGAAGGGCTCCTCTACGAATCCGCAGCCTAGAACAATCAATCAATCAATCACTTTGCCCTAATAGTGATTCACATGCAAAACTATCGATTATACCATTATCTAAGCATAACAATTCTAGATCTAGCAAGAATTACGAATTATCGGTGACGGCAGGCGAATATCTGGACCTTTCTTGACTCCGAAGTGATTAGGAATGGTTTTAGGATTTTGTGATAGAAAAGTGTAAAAGCTGTAACTGAAAGACTTACTGTTTCTTTTTATATTAATTACCATTCCTAATTACTTTTAAGTCGGTTCGCCGGCCCGTCAGGTATACTCGGCCGAGCTACAGTACTACTCGGCCGAGTACTCAATACTCGGCCGAGTGTTCCTGTACTCGGTCGAGTACTCACTCGGCAGACCTCCTACCTCAGAAACCACTTTGACTACTCGGCCGAGTAGACACTATTCGGCCGAGTAGTCCCTATTCAGATACGGGGTATCACAGTCTCCCCTACTTAGAAATGAACTTCGTCCCCGAAATTCAACTCATATCCCCCAACAACAAAACATCCTATGGTCTGTGATGTCAGTCGTACTACACCAAAAATAAGTCCTAGGTCAACTAACTATGCAGTCAGTGGAAGTAGGGTCGATCTCCACAGGGAGGTAACTACTATTTGAAATATAATCTGTCTAGGTCACAAATGAGGGGTTTAATTTTTGATTATCTAAACTACGAGTAAAAAGAGAAAAAAGGCAGGAGAAATTAAGCAGAAAATACGATATATGAATCAGATAAAGAGGGAATATGTCAGGATTCGGTCCACCGTGATATCTACACTACCGGATTAATTAGGTCGGTCAATTTACTGATAAGAAGAGCAAGGTCATACCCTTTCGGTCTCAAACCTACGATTTTACCCTTTCGGTCTCAAATCGCCCTAAGGTAACCTAATGACTTTCGCCCTATAGGAATTCCCTATTGTAACTAAGCAAGCGTGCCCTTCCAATCTTTCGATCTAGGTCGGGGTTAACTAAATGAATGGTCTCCTGCGTGTTGGAGTATGTGTCCTCAACAATAGTGCGATCACGTAATTATTGTAATCACATAATTATTTAAAACTCGAAATAAGAGTACACAAGGGATGATTCTATTATATAAGTCAACTGACCAACATTAATCGGTAATGATTGGCTAACTAGAGTTTGACATTACTGTCGTTAGTCGGTGGTGGTCAGTTGATCCCTTTAGGTCACACCTATAGGACAATTCCCAAAACAGTTAAAGTTAATTATTTGTAGAAATAATTAATTCCTTATATTGAACATATGTGAAATTATTATATCTTATTGTAATGAGATTAAATAAGATTCAATTTTGTAATTTAAGTGTTATACGAAATTGATTCATGTTTATGAAACATAAGATATTGGAATGATGAGTTAGAAATAATTACAATATATTGTGAGTTATACTAACTGATATTAAAATGACCCGTTTTACAGAAATTGTGAATTATTTGTCAAATTGATAAATGCGATTTATTGTGATATTTAACTTGTTAAATATACGTCTTTGTGACTTGTGACTTACTACTCACAACATGTCACACATTATACATTTGACAAATTATGAAATGTAAAATGGACACCCATTTTACCTTAAGGGTGCCGATTTTGAGATAGGGTGGACAAGGGTGGTTTAACTCTTAAACACCTCATTTATTGATGTCTCCTAATTGTTTTACACAAGGCATTGAGAATGCAATTGTGAAAGGCATGCTTGCCTCTTTTCTTCCACCCCACCCGTCACCCCATAAACCTACATAAGATGAGATTGTCTCATATTAATTGATTCCAATGATCCTTCAAAAATAATTAAGGTTTTTCACATATGAAATAAGAAGTTATTCATAAGATCTACAATATAAGAGAACATAAAATTACTATAGTAGTAATGACATATTATTAGATCAA
Source organism: Silene uniflora (assembly GCA_018983105.1). NCBI lineage: Eukaryota > Viridiplantae > Streptophyta > Magnoliopsida > Caryophyllales > Caryophyllaceae > Silene > Silene uniflora. The sequence continues at coordinate 2,537 of JAGPOY010005610.1, forward strand.
TTTAAGGTACTCTTTGGTATATCTAGTTAATATACTAAGTTGAGTGTTTTGGGTAAGTCTTGGGTGCAATCGGAGGAGGATTTCTACTCTTGGAATCTCGGTTTTTAGGAGGATCGTCCTTGTATTTATAAGCTCAAGAACAACCCGAGTAGGTGACTTGGGTTGTGCCCACTCGTTCCATTTCCGCTTTGTAAGAAAACCGTTTTCTTCTACTCTTTTCTTATTGCATGTAACTAGATCCATGTAATAAGTTTATATGAGTTAAATAAAATTATTTTAGAGAACTCTAAAATATGGGATATGAACCCAACAATTGATATCAGAGCATTAGGATGCTACATGCAAATCGTTTTATTGAGTTTTTACGAGTTAATTGTTAATAAAATAAAACCAGAAAAATTTATGTACATATGTGATATGGGCGAAATTTTTGATGCATGTATACCTTCTGGTCCTAAAATGGTTTTAGGTCATTTGATATGATTTGTGGAATTTTATTGTTCATTTATATGATTATTATAATAAAAATGTGATTTTTATGAGTTAAATGATATTTTTAATCTAAAAATAGTTAAAAATAGATTCAGTCCTTGAAATTTTTATATGATTTCACATGTATATTTTACTTATTATATGTAAAATTTCGTATAAAAATGATTTATATTGTATGTTTTATGATTTTTATGAGATAAAAGATCATATAAAGGGTAAAATAGATTAAACATAGTTAATCTTCGAATTAAATCATGAAATTTTATTATGTTTTCATATGAAATTTTTACATTCAGTATGTAAAATTTGGGATGAATTTGATTCGTCTAGCATGATTTATAATATTTGGATTGAAAATGACATAAATAGTGACCATTTTGAGTATAAATACTAAAAACGTGATCATGGCTAGAAAAAATATGTTTTAAATTGCTATTTTATCACACTAATCAGATTTAACGATGAAAAATTGATGTGATTAATTTTTGCATGCTTTAGTGGTTTTATTTGATAAAACCGATAAATCGCAATAATATTTCTCTCGAATTATTTCGAAAATTTTAACCTAAATAATGAACATTATGAGTGTCATAAAATTTTTCCAGATTTTTCAAGAAAATGAAAATCCAAATTTTGAAATTATTTTAATTTGTTTTGAATGGTTTTCATATAAATTGTTATTTTAAGGTCTAATATGAACAATTATTATTGTAACAAGTTAAAATAAGGTCAATAATTAGTGATGACTAATTTTTGAAATATAAATGAGTTAGGATAATTAACTTGGACTAAAATTTGATTTTAGTATTATTTGGCGGTTTCTAATGGGTTAGAATCGCGCATTTCCATAAAACCGGAACTATATTACGATAAATGTTAAATAGGGCGATTTGGCACATTAATTGGCATGTTAGGAGCATATTATTAGATTGTATATTTCATTGTTGAATGATTCTTTTATTATGTAATTTTTGAATTATGTAATTTTATCTTAGTATGGCCTTAGTTTTTAATCAATATTGCCCGAAATGAATGAGAATATTGATTCGGTTGTAACTTATGTGATCTCGTATCACCGTTTTGTAATTTAATAGATTTAAATTTTTGTTACAAATGTATAATAGGAATAGCTTTGTATTTTATTATTTGTAATCTTGGCGAATCCTAAAGACGGTGGCAATCGAAAAGGCGTTCCGAACAAGACGGTGTTATCCTAAAGACGTGTCACATGAAGTTCAAGGGACCAATGGAGTTGGTTTCCGAATATGTAATAGATTATTAGATTTTCTATTTTAGGAAAGGCCATACTAGGAATTTTTTTTATTGCTTTACGTTTTAATATGTTGCTTGCATCGCCAAATCGCCATAACAACACATGCATATCATATCGAGTCATCGACCGTGTCAATTATAATTATCAATAATTCGATATGTTAGCTCACTTAAATTTGATAGATAATAAATTGACAAGACCTTTACATTTCAAATTGAGACTTAGCCTTACCAAAAGGTAGAAACCCATGACCCACGGTTTCATAAAAAGTATAATACGATTTATCGGGGCACTTTTATTGACCTCGGGTAAGTGGGGTAATAAATGGTTATTACACTTCGAAATTTGGTCGATCTCAACGAAAGTATTAGCGACCGTAGCCGCAACAAGTTCGGGCTAGAGATGAAATTAGCATAATATCATCGACCAAGAGTTCTAATGGTAGAATCGGTTAAAAGAGTTAACCCACCGAGTTATATTAAGGAAAGTGTAGAGGGCCCGTTGGCTCACACCGAAATTAATATGAATTTCGGATCTTGGAATCATTTGTTATAGTTGGGTAAAGGTCACTATACAAATGCTTATAACTTGTTTTAAATATATTTACAAGTTTAATTAAAACGATAAATGTTTATTTTCCCACTAGTTCGTTGTTTTATTATTGTTCTATATCTATACTTCAATTTATATACGATATCATTTCGATTACTAATTCTCCGTTAAAACACCATTGCAAAAGACAAAGTTGCTTTTTCCTTCTAATCCTCGTATTAAAATTGTAATGATCTCTTGTGAAGAGTATAGATAGAAGTCATTCAAAAGAGTTTTTGATTCTTGGCTATAATATCTACTTACAACAAACGATTCTTTATTAGTATAGCTCACGGGATAGTTTCTCATGCACTTAATTTGCTTAAGTACTTGGAAACGCTAGATCTAATTGGTGATTAGATTTGTCAGAAATCGTAATTAACCAAATACCGCAATCACTTCAATAAAAGTTTTACCTTATTATGGCGTAAACTACGAATAATTTGAAGAGTAGTCTTTGTGGGATTCAAATTTGCTTGCATAAGCAAAGATTCATTGAAGTGAGTGGGAGCATTATCTTAATTGTTAAGAATAAGACGAGGTTCAATAAGGAAGGAAAATTTGGATGATATAAGGTAAAGGTAAAGTTATTGGGAATAACAACGCTAAACCTAAGATATCAATCCCGACAAATAATGTTTCCATTTTGGAAGTGTTGGACACTAAAATAGAAACTACCCCAATTTATTAGAGAATAAACAAGTTAGTTGTGCGACACCTAAAACCATATTCTTCTTTAAACATCTATTTGATTGACATTAAATTTTTCTAAGTACCTTCGTCAATATTTGATACCAGTGGTGGTTCTTATCATTGTGTTTGATACATGAAATGATAATAATATGACGTATAGCATTGAATAATGTCGACCTACACAAAACGATGAAACTAGAGTAGTTGTCATTATGAGACATGTAGATGTCACTGTGTACTTAATCTAGTTTTAATTTAGAGTTGTACCTTAATTAAGATTATTATGTACACAAACTCTAAATGAGAATATAATTTATAAAGTTTGTGTTTAAACACAAAAGGGGGTTTCACTTTTGTGATTACAAGTATTGTATCCTCATATACCATGATTTGGACTATGGCTAGCCCAAATAAGTCAAAGGAAATTATATTCTAAACAAAACTAGAATGATAGATCATATAGATTATGAAAGGCTTAAATAGGTAACCCAGATCAAATCTTAATTCTGGAATGATAGACGCATTGAGTCACTAGAGTTAGAACTCTTGAAACCATTAGATTGTTAGTCTTGTGGTAAATGTGTATCTTGTATTCAAAGCAAGATGTCTCGTGCTCTTTTGTAGAAAAGAAGATCGAGCATGTATAATCATTGATCCAGAGAGGTTAATCATACTTCTTTTCTCTTACCAACGATTTAGGTTGACACGAATGTGTTCACTTAATAAGGTATAAAGAGAAATCCTTGAAGAAGTTCAATGGGTTTCAACATGAAGTATATTAACCAAAAGATTATAACATCAAGACTCACCATAAGTCGTGATGGGAATATTTTAAATGATGACTTTGATTTACACCAAAGTAAGTGTGATATAGTATCACACAGTTAATCTATCATAGCCTCCATTATGGGATAAAAAGAAGAAATCAAACCCTATTCGATATGGTTTAGACTTTATCAAGTAACTTTGAGCTACTTGATTTTACTTTGGGGATTTTATCATTTTTGTCTACTATTTTTTTTTCCGCTAAATCAAATCACATTTGAACAATCAAGTTTACTTCATATGAGATATGAAAAGGAAGAGTACTATGTTTTTAAGTTTTTCAAAAGTAACAAGTGCTTTTTGTCCTACATAAAATCACGAGAGCAAAGAGTTTGTGGCTCGTGAAACTGTCTTTCTAGAATAAGGGTTTATTTCTAGAAGACAGAGTGGGAGAAAATGTTCAAGAGCCACAAAATGCATTTAGACGTTGTTCCTTTAAAACCTATGAGGTAAGGTGGAACTCATATCTTGTCGAAGATGATGAATTCTTGTTACTTTTAGAAAGTAAAGAACCTATAACTTACAAAGAGACTGTTCTAAGTCACAACTCGACATAATGGCTTGAAGCCATGAAGTCCGAATTAAATTCCAAGGTGATATTGTCGAATTTACTTGAAGAAGTTTATTTCTTCAATATAATTGACTTGAGAGAATTTAAAAATTTTGCTAGATTTGTGGCAAAGGGTTTGCACTAATGCTTAGGCCTATTCGGATCCTCTTAGCGATTGCATTTCATGAGCAATGAAATTTGTCAAATAGATCTAAAAACCGCTTTTTGAATTAGATTCTAAAAGAAGGAGTGTATTTGATACACGTTGTGAGTTTTGTAGATTCTAACAATCCTAGGACAATGTGTAACTTAAGTGATAGTCTTAAGTGGGACATCATAGAGTTGGAGCTAAAGATTTGATCAAGTTATAAGACCTTTTCTCAATGTGTTGAGAAGTTGAGTTTATACATGAAGTTTAGTGAGAGTAATGGTGATCTTAATTAGTCTTATATGAGGATGACATATTGATCATTGTGAATGATTTAAGACTTAGGAGAAATACAATACATTTTTAAGTATCTGGATTTAAGGAGTTAAATCTACATAATATTAGCGTAAAATCAGAAGTCTTATGTTGATAAGATTCTTGACTAAGTTCAATCAAGTTGAACATATATGATTGATTCCATTTGCTTCCGCTGCTGGATCAATTAAAATACGCAATGATGTATTATCGTCTATGACTCTTCATATATTTTGAGTATGATGAATTGTTTCTAATCGAATTTAAGTGATAGTCACCAAATAGCCATATAGATCATCCTTAGGTCATAGGCCTTCTCATAGGCTAAACATGATAAGTCATACCATTTCAATTGAATTGAAATGTAAACCTATATACAATATAATGTTTAGATTATAGATATGAAATAATAATACTGTATTGATTATTCATATATAATCACATTTATCGTTTGAGTTTCATTAAGTAAACTCAATTATTTACTACTTTGTTGTATCCAAATGGGATAAAGAGACATGTTGAACCCTATTAAGTGAACTGGATTAACAAAATGCTTGCCCCTAGTTATTTAAAGGAGGTGACGTCTCGAAGTAACTAGAGTGTGATGCGATTGATGGCAAGTTCAAGTGCCATAGAGTCATGTGGGATGACTAGTCGATCACATAGACAGACTGTACGGGACACTCTGTCGGGCAGTGACCGCTTATAGAGTTCTAGAAATTCATATAGCCTGGTCGTGGCAAGAGCTACTATAATATTCTTTTGAGTCGATTCTTAGACTAAAGACTGTTCGCCTAAGATGGCACAGTTTCTGAATAACTTTGATTTTTGCTCTACGGCTTTTCGTAACAAAGGTCAAATGGGCATCTTTTCGGTTATGATGAGATGTGGCTAACCGAAGGGAACCGTCCGATAGGAATTGTCCACCCCTTGTAAGGGTTGTTCAAAATCTCATGGCCACTCGAGGAGTAGTAAATTGAAAATGCGTGGCCACGCTCGGAAGGTATCTACGGTAGATAATTCCGATCAGACAGTTACTCTCCAGATCGAGAAAACCACTCTAGATATGATCAAATGCAAGTACGACCTGCAAGACACCTTGCATTGAGTGGGAGATTGTAATAGGACAAGAGAATTGGTGACGCACACTTGTCTCGGACAAGTGGGAGATTGTTGGAGTATGTGTCCTCAACAATAGTGCGATCACATAATTATTGTAATCACATACGGAGTAATTATTTAAAACTCGAAATAAGAATACACAAGGGATGATTCTATTATATAAGTCAACTGACCAACATTAATCGGTAATGATTGGCTAACTAGAGTTTGACATTACTGTCGTTAGACGGTGGTGGTCAGTTGATCCCTTTAGGTCACACCTATAGGACAATTCCCAAAACAGTTAAAGTTAATTATTTGTAGAAATAATTAATTCCTTATATTGAACATATGTGAAATTATTATATCTTATTTTAATGAGATTAAATAAGATTCAATTTTGTAATTTAAGTGTTATAATTAGGAAATTGATTCATGTTTATGAAACATAAGATATTGGAATGATGAGTTAGAAATAATTACAATATATTGTGAATTATACTAACTGATATTAAAATGACCCGTTTTACAGAAATTGTGAATTATTTGTCAAATTGATAAATGCGATTTATTGTGATATTTAACTTGTTAAATATATGTCTTTGTGACTTGTGACTTACTACTGACAACATGTTACACATTATACATTTGACAAATTATGAAATGTAAAATGGACACCCATTTTACCTTAAGGGTGCCGATTTTGAGATAGGGTGGACAAGGGTGGTTTAACTCTTAAACACCTCATTTATTGATGTCTCCTAATTGTTTTACACAAGGCATTGCGAATGCAATTGTGAAAGGCATGCTTGCCTCTTTTCTTCCACCCCACCCGTCACCCCATAAACCTACATAAGATGAGATTGTCTCATCTTAATTCATTCCAATGATCCTTCAAAAATAATTAAGGTTTTTCACATATGAAATAAGAAGTTATTCATAAGATCTACAATATAAGAGAACATAAAACTACTATAGTAGTAATGACATATTATTAGATCAATTTAAGGTACTCTTTGGTATATCTAGTTAATACACTAAGTTGAGTGTTTTGGGTAAGTCTTGGGTGCAATCGGAGGAGGATTTCTACTCTTGGAATCTCGGTTTTTAGGAGGATCGTCCTTGTATTTATAAGCTCAAGAACAACCCGAGTAGGTAACTTGGGTTGTGCCCACTCGTTCCATTTCCGATTTGTAAGAAAACCGTTTTCTTTTACTCTTTTCTTATTGCATGTAACTAGATCCATGTAATAAGTTTATATGAGTTAAATAAAATTATTTTAGAGAAGTCTAAAATATGGGATATGAACCCAACACTGCATGCACTCAATCAACCAAACGACAATTATATTGCTTAGCACAATTCTTATCTCGAAACTACCCTAACATATTAATCCTATCATGCATCTACCACGGCTTCCCTTACCCTAACATATTATGGGGTTTAGCTACTCATGCTTTTTATTATGCTAATAACAAAAACAATTGTGAAACTAACGGAAGACATGATATGATAATTAACGAATTGCATAAACTAAGTAAAGTAATAAGAGAGAATAAGAATACAAAGTAAATAAAAGCAAAGATTAAAGGGAGAGAACCAATACAATTGATTCGAATCCGGCGTAAAGAACTAAATCCGATTAATTGCACAAATCCCGAGAAAGAACAGTGGAAAGCTTAAGAATCTGATTAAGAGTGTATAATATGAGATGATCTAAATAATGGCGTGCAAGCCTTATTTATAACAAAATTAGAACTTCCTAAAACCTAATTAACGAGATAAGCTAAGCCCGTCACTTACTTTGCTCGATCGAGCAAATAAAGCTCTCGATCGAACAACTTCCATCAACAAACCTCTCGATCGTGGACTTCTTCCATGGCCACCCCTCGATCGAGCACATGATAGCTGCTCGATCGAGGTCTTCTAGTCCTCCAGTCTTCTCGATCGAGTACAACAGGGACTCGATCGACCAGTTCTTCTTGGTCCAGCCTCATGATCGATAGAATAGGCTTTTGGCTTGGCTTTTCACACTCCCCTAGGCACGAGTTTCCGCTCCGTCTTCCTCCATCTCCTAAAATGCATACTTGGGACAGTTTTGGGTCGGTTTCCGCTACTTATCATCATATTCCTGCCAAATGGCATAGAAAACACAAAGTAGCATATTCAGGGTATAAAGTGACGTAAAGTCACCTAAAATGCATAGAAATGCGTGCCAAAATGGACCGTAAAGTCTATACAAAATGCACGCATCAAACTTCCCCAAACCAAACCTTTGCTTGTCCTCAAGCAATACTAAATGCAACTATATGGACCTAATGGAAAGGAGTAAATCTCAGAGCTAGCTATATGTCAATGCCAAACCGT
>JAGPOY010005611.1:0-10891 GCA_018983105.1 Silene uniflora
GTAGTTTTAATAAGTAGCTCGGTCGAGCCATAGATTAGTCGACCGAGCCGGCTGAACCGTTAATAATTTCGTTGATTCTATTATGAGACTGTTGTAAGACAATTAACATTTTATTATTAATAAAGGGACATGTATTATTCTTTCGATATTTCACTACCCCGGTTATGTCGGGACGGTAATACTCCCGTAGGCTAAGGGCAGTCCTTGGTAAAGGCCCCCTTGGTCTACGCGGGTGTTACAGAGGGTGCTAGCGAAATTGATTTTTGGGGTTTTTGTTTCTCTTTTGGTGAGGGTGGAAAATGAGAGACGTACAATCGGAAGAATGAGAAATTTTGTGCGGGATTGAGTAAAATAACGTGCAAGATTTAGCACGTCCTTATTTTTTTAGCAACGAAATGAACATGAATACGTGTCACGACATCTCATAAAGTGTAGGACACAAACGCGAAGCTATGGATGGGCTCACAGGGTGATGGCACGATAAATTAATTTTTGTATAAGCATATAGTCAACTCAAAGGTATAGCTTAATTTGTAAATGTTTGGAACTATTAATCATGAGAACGTGGGTTTTATTCCATTTAGTGAATTTTTTTGGTATATTTGCTATGCTCATTTTCAGAGCAATTTATGACCGATTTTTCGATAAAGTATTTTGCTCTTTATTTTTTAATATTTTATCCTTTTTATTTCTTCTTCATAAAAAAAAGTAAGTTATAGAGTACTTTGCAATTGCAATTTTAACACAAATTTAATTGTATGACTAATATAACTTTCCAGCCTACTCATACTAGGATATGAGTATAAAACCACTAAGTATATTACACATCTGACGTAGTACCACTAGTTGTATACTCCCTCTCATCCTCTATTTTCTTTCCTTTTCTTTTGGGCACAAAGATTAAGAGAGGGAGTATTATAATAATAAAGGACATATGTGACTAATGTGAGATTGGGGGATTGTAGAGGACTAGAGGGCAGTAGTAATTAGGACTTAATAAAAATTGATTTTAAGTATTGTTTTAAATAGGATACTCTTTTAAATATTACGAGTTTAAAATTTTTGATTTCATTCACTTAAAAGGTCAAAGACTGAACTGAATATTTCGGATTTAGTCGGATCCAACTATCCCAAGACTTAAAGTTATAGGTCCAATTATCCGTTCACAATTTTTTTTTTCCGATCTTCTGGTTTAGTCTGATCTTGGACTGATGTTGAGCCCTAATCCCTTGTCTTTGTACTTCATCAGGGCTCCTTTAGACCAATTGAAACATGCCATGGTGGCCCAAAGTTATCCGTAGGTCCAATCCAAGCTAAAGTTGCGTTGTGGCCCGCCCAAAGACCGGTCGTGTGATTGTGTGATGTGTGAATTTGCCTTTTTGTTTATTTACTCCACGTTTTGCCAAGTGCAAGGTATTTTTTTTTTAAATTCTAAAGTAATTTTTTTTACCAAAACTCTCTTGTTGAGCTAATATCTCTTATTTGATCCGTCTTGTGCTATGGATTGATTCTATAGAAAAGTAGCTAGCGTAGTATTGCTAATAATGTTAGACTTAACTGAACTAATATAACTTGAACGAGACTGAAATTATGTCCAAAAATAAGGAATTATGTTCTTTTTACAAGTGTTGTATGTAAAGTATATGATTCTTTTGAACTTACCTTTTAGAATTTATATTCTTTTTGTAATCGTTCTCACTAAGTAAAGAATAAAGAATTCTTTTAATGGTTGGTTATTAAGTAAAGCAAGTAAAGAATAAAGAATTCTTGTAATGGTTGGTTATTAAGTAAATCAAGTAAAGAATAGAGAATTCTTTTAGGGTGTGTTTGGATTGGGTGATTTGGAGAGAAAAGAAAGGGAGGGAGAGTAGGGGGTTTAAAATCCCTTGTTTGGATAGCAAATTAGGGTGAAGGGAAATGGAGGGGGAGAGATTTGGAGAGATCCATTTTCTTTCCTCCAAGGCAAACCAAAATCTCTCCACAATAGGCAAGATTTGGAAGGAAATTGTATCAAAACACCCACATTCCGTTTCCCCTCCCCTTCCTTTACCTCCCTTTCTCTTCCCTCCTTCCCCCTCCCCACCCTTTCCCTCCATTTTTGCTATCCAAACACACCTTTAATGGTTGGTTATTAAGTAAAGCAAGTAAAAGATAAAAAATTCTTGAACGAGACTGAAATTATGTCCAATAATAAGGCTAACATATGTTCGAATCCTAAAAGCCGAATCCATAACAATTACCGCCAAATTTGGGTGTCACTCGCGCTAAAACAACCTAAACCATATCCTTTAAAAAATACCTCTAATGGAGTCATTAACCACAGAACCATCATCATTAGCTTCGCTAATCTCCGTCAAATCCAATATACTACTCTTAACCACGCCAGTTAAAAGTCACTCACTTGTTAGCCCCGTTATCGATACCCCGGACAGAACCCACATTCCGCGATCCCCAATGCAAAACCCAAAACCTAATAAACTTATACTGGCCGGGTCATCGTTTATTGATATTCGCAAGTTTTATACGATGTATTTTTGAGGGTTTAATATTCTTCTCATCTCGATTATTTTAATTGGGTTGACAATCATTTATTAGAATTCACATGAATCGATGAACCCGCTATAGTAGACCACTAGACCAAAAATCTCAGCACATAAAAAAGGCGGTCCATTGAGCTATACGAAGCAAGATCCAAAACTGCAAAGAACACGCAGCAGCAGCGAAATGCTAGACTGTAATACAGTTTATAATTAATTATCGACGTGTTTATTTTTGCGAGCGATATTAGATGATGCAACTGGAATTTATTATAGTAAGAAATAAACTCGAGTAACTCAAGTCCGTAACTAGATGAAACATAAACATTGGGATTAATGAGAGGCATTCGACAAGTATGCCTTAGGAACTAAAGTGGGCCACCATTGAAGCTCGAGCCTATGCAACCGTAGTAAACAATATTCCGGCATACGTTTTAAAGGCTTTATCAATCTTGTTTGTGTATCGCACACAAGAAACTGGAACTCTTGGCTCGAAAGATACATATAAATCAATTTGTCATTGTTCGGGTGCATCCTTAAATCCCTGACTAAGTTGACATGACTGTCAACTAAGGATGGTGGTATACGCGAGTTCACATTGCCCGTGCATAAACCTTCAAAAGTCGTCTTCCATGTCAAAGGTACCTCATTCGGGTCCAATTTCCAGATCTTGAAATGGGATTCAGTAGCCCTCCCATTTATAGTGATGCACACGCTGGACACCCAATCCGCTCTAGGGTTATTTATGATGAACAATTGTCCAGAAGACTCGGACAATTGACCATCCACACAATCGCCGTGACCTAGGTCTGGCAATGACGGGAGAAGCTTAGCCTCAATGGTAGTAGTGTCAGTCGACTCATCCACATCAAACGGATTAAACGCCGCGACAAAATACAACTCGTGTATGTAGATGATGTCGTTACAAACAACAATCTCACGAGGAAGACATGCTTGATGGAAGAATCTATGATGGGTCGGCACACGAAGATTAAATCTCTTCCATTCACCAATCTCGGAACAATAAACCAACATTTGATAAACCGGTGGCGTGCCATCAATCAAAACAGCCCGAAACTTGTAATCCTGGGTGAAGCCATAAGGTAGTTGGCATACTAAAGCAGCCCGTGGATAGCAATTAAAGGGGCATGGAGGCAGAGCAACCCATTGCTTGGTTAGCGGATTGGCAATGTACAACTCGGAAATCGTTTCTTCCGCCTTACCTCCACGACAGGAACATAAGACCAAATCCTTGAAAGTTGCCTCAATTTGAAAGAATCACAAGGTAAGAATCTCATGGAGAATTTTGGGGACCCAAACACAACTTTATTGCTGCTAGTATTACACACACTATATGGACGCTTGTCTAACATGCTTGCAATGAATGTCCATGGCGGCTCGTCATCATCGATATCAGAACCCTGGTCAGAAGGAGTATAGGTTTCCTTCTTATAATTGTAGAAATTAACTCCAAATCCAGGGGCGGAGATTAAAGAACACCAACGCTTGTTTACAGGACTACATGCTACTACCGATTGAGAAGACGGAAGTCTAAGTAATATTTGAGATAACAAATTGTCATCCAAATCCTCAATTGTTGTCTTCATATTTTGTGATTTTTGTGTGTTTTTGCAATAAATTAAGGTTTGAGATTAAGGAGTGAATTTTTGATGTGAATATTTAGTAAGGGCAGGTAAGCATAATGAATTTATATGCAAACTCAGAATAAATCATAAATCCATTGTTTGGAGTTGAATGGTTGATAATGCTTAGAATAAAGTGAATTTATGCTTTGCTTAATAATTAAGATAGCGCAGAAGAGAATAAAATTGATGCTGAGCAATGAGCAGAGAATAAGAAACTCTGTAAAAACAAGGCAAAAAGAATGAGACATCTACCTACCATTCAAGGATTCAGTAGTTGTACATTATATTTTTCGATAATCCTTGTGTAACTTAAACTAAATTGCTTAAGTTATACAAATGTGTTTGTGTAACAACTAGAAGCTAATAATAAGCTGAGCCGATGTCGGACCTAAACCCGAACAAACTCGACCTGGAAATGTTGCAAACCAAACCGATGATGACCCAATTAGGGCCGACCTAATTGCTGATTTGATATTTCAATCACAATGTTAAGCGCTTTGTTCATGGCCATCAGTGAATTGGGTTTCGTAATACTTCGAAAAATGTAGGTATTGGGTTCGTATTGATGTTATCACCCACAAATATCAGTACAAAAGAATGAACTCAAATTGGTACCAGATTTTTCAAAAATGTTAAGCAATTGGAGAATTGTGATCAACTGTCAGTGTCTTTCGAGAAATTAAATTAGGTTTTACAAAAAGGTGATTGAAACAAGGAGTCTTATTTTCCGGTACCATGAAACGCCAGATAGCAAAGCATGAATTTTCCCGAACAAGAGCGCACCTTAGCATGGATATTCAACTTACGCCTTGTGATTTTTAGCCATCTCGTCAACATCTAGCTCAACCTCTAATATAGGATAATCCTTCCTTTCACCGAAAATACTGCAAAATAGTGATGGTTACTAAATTACTGGCTTAAAAGCTTATACGAGACAATTGTACATGAGAGGTAAACTCAATAAATGAGAAAAACACAAGAATTTGGGTCGCCCGACATGTGGTCTGCGAGGCCGTCTCATTCAAGACTCGCTAAATAAACAAAGAACTAGGTGATAACTCTAACTATGACATCATAAAACAAGATATGTAGCAAGTTACCTGTTCTGCACAGGACCGTGATCAACAGCATTTCGCAAGCAATAGATTACTCTACCAATTATATCTGTCATTTGAACTGGACCAAAAATTCGGCTATCTTTGGCATCCTGATAAGAGGTACAACCCATACATAAAATCATAAATTGTAAGAATCTAGATAACTTCCGGATGATGGTAATGGCTTGACCATGTCCTAGGAGTCTAGAACTCTTGGTAAACACTCACAAAGGCAGGCCTAGAATATGAAATATATAGTGAAAGACAAAGACGACATCTGAATTTGTTAAAGCATCGATTTTGAGGTAGTAAAAGTAGAAAATCAAAGCAAAATTTCTGTTAGAGTCCGTGTAGATAAATGGTGGAGACTGATTTTTCTCTCTTTTCTTTTTTCTTCAAAGTTCACATCAATTAGCTTCACTTAGGTTTTCGATCAACTCTCCTTACAGAAGTTCACATCCATGACTTTCTTTACTTAATTTATATTGCTTTACATTTCCTGTTTTCTTTTCTCACTGTTATTATTTTCTCTCTCGTTGACGGCTTCAAACTATGGTACCTGGTGGCAGACCCATGATCAGTTTAATACTGAGACTTTGTTGTTACACGTCACTAACGTTGCAAGTTCCAACCCAATAGGACACACACATGAATACATGATCACAAAGTTACAGGCTGAAAAAAGGTGGTCATCCGCCATAATGGAAACAAAATGCAAACTGTGGTGCTTACACCTATGAACACCGCGACAAACACCCCCACAAGGGAGTGAACTAAAAAACACTAATATAAACGACAAGACTACGAACTACTAACGGGAAACTCCATCTGGCCTATTTCAGAAAATCAACAAAATCGAAGTATAGTGAAATAGCAACAGCTAAATACCTGAGGTTTCAAATCTTCATTATCAGCAACAACCCAGCATTCGTCCTTCTCAAGAACAAAAGGCTCCTCTTTTTCATTTTTGGAAACCATTTCATAACCCTCAAGAGCAGCTAGTCTTCTGACTAGATAATTAGCTGGGTCATCAGGGTCCTTCAGTACCACTACATCTCCAATGAAAACACGACTGCCATAGTCATGAAGTCGTCAATACTAATAGAATTAGTTGGGGACAGGGGCAATACATTGTCAATTATGTTCATGTTAGTAGCAAGCCATAAGTACAAAGGAATACAGGACGATAAAAAAAGGGTAACTTGGAATTACCGTTGATCTGGTATTGGTATCTTTCGAACTAAAAGTGTTCCACCCTGAGGTCCTATTGTAGGCGCCATCTCTTGTCCTTTATTCCAATGTAAAAAGGTTAACTTCCCCTGAAACAGGTTTTTCCATACGGTGTCACCCACTTGTCTTTCAGTTATATGACCCCCTTGATAGTGCTACACACAGATTAAAGATAAAGTCTTTCAGCAAATAGCAAATGACCAATTCAATTTCATAAGAAAATAAAACAAAAGAAAATGAACTATATAAATTTACGACTTTTCTATGTTACTAACATGAAATGAATGTAAAATTGCGATCATTCATGGTGAAGTACTAGTGAATTGGCTTGGCATAATAAAAAAACAAACTGGGTTCTTCAAAAGACAGGAAAAATAACAATGCCCTCGCTTCATTTGAACACCCATCTACACGAAATCAAGAGTATGCCCTGAAATGGTTTGAATTATGAATGAATAACACAACAGCGTATACACGTTAACATTGCTAACATCTTATACATCACAAACAAAGACCCAAGTGAAGAAAGTACTACAGAATCCTATGGCACTGATACTGAAGTTCTGTAACGCTATTCATGCGCAATTTGCACAGCATTCTATTGACAGATCTTCAAAATCTTCAAGAACTTTTACGGGGATTGATCAAACGTCAAAAAACAGCTCTTCAAGCCAATCTAACTACTACTCCTACTATCAATAAAACTACATAAACAATCTAAATTTTCCAATGGCAGCAAGAAAACTTAAGAGCTTCAGTCAATCTGAAAGGAAAAATGCAATAAAGATTGCACCTTTAGGTATATAATAAGAAAAACAAATCAAAAAATTGGCAGCAAAACAACACATATCAACATCATAGCCTTAGTCCCAAAATGATTTGGGACGGCTGACATGAATCATCATCTGAAATCGTCCAGGACAACACATAAAAAATGCTAACAAAATCAACATTTCCATTAACCATAATCCCAAACTAATTAAAACAACAACATTGCTCCACTGCCTCAATAATTCCCGCAAATTGCAGGGTAAAGGGGATCTGATGTAAGTTGCTCCTGTGTTAGGTGTACAAAGAGGCAGAACCCAAAATGCAAACAACAAGAATCAATCCCTGAAACCAAAGAATCAAACTTTCTCCATACAAAGTAAATTTAGAAAAGAACCGTAAACTTTTCTCTTCACTAGTAAATTTAGAAAAGAACTATAAAAATGTAAAATAGGATAAAAATGGTTGATCAAACCGAACTCTTTAGGCCAATGTAACAACTACTTTCAATAACATAATGAAACCAATCCAAAATTTCCAATGCCAGCAAGAAAAATAAGAACTTGAACAAATCTGAAAGGGAAATCGCAAATGAAGATTGAACCTTTAGGTACATAACAACATCAACCCGATATCTAATGGCTCCCACTAATTGTGCGGTAAGGAGTCGGATGTACACAGCTTTACCCCTTGTGTTACAACTTTAGGTATAAGTACATAAGAGGAATTAAATCAAAAACAATAATTAGCAACAAATAAATTAACCAGCCTATGCCAAATGCTAACAAAATCAGCATTTTCATAAACCCTAGCCCCAAAACAATCACAATAACATTACCCTCGTGACTCAATGGCTCCTGCAAATTGCGGGATAGGGGGTAGGGGGAGTCGGATATACGCAGTCTTACTCTTATACTAGCAACCCCAAGAAGCTGAATCGAAAATGCAACAAGAAGAAACAATAATTGAATCCAAAGAAACAAACTTTATCCACATAAAGGATCAAAATCACAGATTTCACTAATAAAAACACAAACCCAACAACAAATTACTACAATACTTCAAAAAAAAACAACAAAATCAACAAAATTAACAAACCAAGATAGAATTATGATTAATAAATAATAAACCAAATTAATTAAAAGAAAAAAGGGTATACCTTCCAACTAAGAGCCATGGAGTATTCAAGCTTGTGGCCTAAGTACCGACACCATGTTGATAGAGACACCATTATTGATTATTCACAGCTGACTAAAATTCTCAATTTTCTGATTTTGCTGCAAATACTCTTATTTTTGGTATTTTTTGGGTTTTCCTTAAACCCTTTGTGTTCAAATGTTAGGCCGTCGTAGTTGATCATGTTCACTGGTAGTTGTTGCGACGTGTGAGTTGTGAATCTTGTGAGTGGGCGGGGCTCCGAATCGAATTTAATAGGATCGAGATTCGGATCCGCATGATGTATGTTAGAGTCGGATTTTATCAATAAGATTGGGTTTTGTGTTGAAATATGATCCAGTCCCTGACAGTCCATGTTTGATTTATTAATATACTTTTTGATGTAATCTGATTTTATATTCGGTTCACAATACTTCACACAAAGTCCGATCTAAAATCCAAATTGACCTGATAAAGCTTATTTTTTTTACGAAAGTTAACCGGAACAGGTTCGAGTATGAATAGATGGTAATGGACTTGGTTATGGCTTATAGTGGGTTTGGAATTTGGATCATGGGTTTTCAAATGATAGATTGCTACTTGTTTCTTAAAGTATGGTTTGGATCAAAAGAACTTCCTACAAGACGATTCGTTTTCGTTTTGATTTTAGTCTCAGTTGTCATCCACTTATCTACATTCATGTTTCTGATCATTTCTACACACTTGTTGTAAATTTATTAAAATAACTTGGAAAGAGTGAGCATAAGCTAATTTGGCATATGGTGGTTGTCGTGTTTTTAAGTCAAGTAAATTACCTTACACATGCTGTTTTTATTTGGGTTATGCAAATCATCCATGCATCCACTCGAATTCAATATCAAACTATCATACATACGTTGAGATTTACATCTGTGAAACTTGTCACCCAAATGACCAAAAAAAAAAAAAATTGGCCCAAAAGTACAAGTACATACAACCACATCAACACAATAACAATGATAAACTAAGAATGCGTTAGAGACAGATTTTCAACATAAGATTTCATGAGCAAAAATAATAAGGATTCTTTAAAATTAACTCCAACACCACATAGTTTATTTAAAATTGTACTCGTTAAATATTACTTCCTTAGACTCAACAAAAGAATAAAAGTGTAAATAATTTGTTGAGTTAGATAAAGTACGTTAAGTGGGCTGAGATCAACAGAGTTTAATCTTTTGGTATGGTGAAATTTAAAATAAATGTTAAAAGAATAATAAATACTGATATATTGGTAATTAATCAGAAAAATGTTGAAGAATGATTACAATATTATATTAAGAAAATTGTACAAATGTAAAATGATTTTAGCACTATAAAGGATCCTAATCAATAATCCGTATGCATACTAGACATTATTCATCTCGGGTTTATAGTAAACTCTGTCAACTGTACCGTAAAAGATAACTCAACCCGATTAAATCCGAACCAATATAATAATCCGTATGATGACAATTTGAGAAATGAGACTGAATCCCAAGTTTCCATAAACATTGTTTTATCCTGTTAAGATTAGTAGACAATGACTAAATCAAATCAAAAGCTGTCTAAATTCTGATTTCCAACCTGATTAGCCTATTAGTACAGTGATCCAGCTAATCTCTTACTATCTCTTCTAAATATATATTCCTTAATTAAAATTAAATTATAGATTAATAGTACTAACTGGCTCAGGCTCCCATTACCAACATACAGAAATCACGGATTAAAAAGTCATGCAATATAATGTGAGTAGGTCTCTATTCAGACGGGATCAGACGGTCGCAACATAATTTGGGAAAATGTTAAACTTTCTTTAACAGAAAGTGATCAACAACAACAACAACAACATAGCCTTAATTCCAAATGATTTGGGGTCGGCTGATATGAATTAATTATATACTTCAGAAGTTAGAATCGTCTCTGGGTGATTGCGCACATCAAAATGCGAGAATATAGAAAGTGACCATTTAATAATAAAATGTTATAATTAAACTAGTCACCTTTTAACATAAAATTGATGGTAACATTTTACCAGGAAATATTAATATTTTATCGTAAATTTGTTACATTTGTGTCGGTATTATTTCTACATTATTTTTCATGTAATGTACAATTGGTCTCCTACTCTCCCTTAAAACGGCTATATTTTTTACGTAAAACGGATCAAAATACTATCTCGTATTCTCATATAGGCTCGATGTTTCGGTAAATTCCTACCTATGTCGTTTTTAGCGAGGTCAAAGTGGTTTATCGTTGAATTAGGTTAAGCAAATAAGAAAATACGAAAAGAGAGACAACACAAGCAACTGTTGACGCGGGAAACCCTAAGAGGGAAAAACCGCGGGGGGAATGGTATCCCACCAAGTATGCACTAGAATGATGTTTATGAGAGATAACCGTCTAATACAAGCTTTCAATTGCCTATGCTATGTCTCGA
>JAGPOY010005612.1:0-10890 GCA_018983105.1 Silene uniflora
GCATTGTCTACGCGCCCCGTCGGTTGGATGTGAGCTCGCGTAAGCGTCTCTCGGCTGGCTTGATGTCAGGCCGAGAGAGTCCCTCGGCTGGCTGGTTGCCAGGCCGAGACCCAAGTAGCTCAGTGCTGTGTGACTTGAGGTCAGTGAGCACCGAGGCCGTCTGCGTCCCTCGGCTGGCTGGATGTCAGGCCGAGAGAGCCTTTCGGCTGGCTGGTTGCCAGGCCGAGATCCAAGTAGTCCGATGCTGTGTGACTTGAGGTCAGTGAGCATTGACTTTGGTCAAGATGTTGACTCGGTCAGCCGGTGCAGAATATGCCCCATCAGTTATTATTTCCGTAAGTTGTATAAATACATCGTTTATTATGAATGAAAGGGATATACTCAGATTTTTGATATTAATTGTATTCTTAGCAACTTCCGTATAGGGAGTCGAACCCGCAACCTCGCAATTCGTCAAAACTTCAACGATTTGAGGTACTACCGCGCTCAACTACACCCAAGCCAGTTTGATGATCCCACGTTAATATTATTTACGTTGAGTGGTTGAAAAAATAACTAGGCCAAAGAATATAAAAGGGAAGACATGGGTCCAACAAAAATAAAAGAGGGTAGCTTTACAAGTTTGCATCAGCTGAAAATAGCATCGAGAAAGCCAAGGCTAAAGTAATAAAAGTTTAAAAGCGTAATGTACACAATACAACTTTTTTCTTTTAGTAAAATCTAATGCGATATTATAGCTCCTATAGAAATATGCGAATTATCTGCAACGGGTGGAAGACACACAATGGTATAGGTTCCCGGGTTACAACGGCTATAAATCCGGCAGCTCAAGCAGTGCACCTACCATTACTAACAGTGACAATTTTGTCACATCTTCTTTAATATTTCCGACACGTTTTGAAGTTGTCAGTAAACTGTAATCTAGTACGTGAAAGATTATTCTAATGACCTCACAAATTATGCTCGTAAATTTTTGTCCATTTTTTTGAGTCACAAATTTTCATTTTAAACGGTTATTTTCATCTAAAGCCTTCGAGGCCATATGCATTTTCATGGTGAAATGGTCACATAATGCTTGTCTGAAAGCTTTAGACGAATATGTCCGTATGAAATGAGACCTTTGAGTAAATAATTAATGAAGACCTGTCCAAAGTCCAAACCTAATGTCTAGGTGAAAACAAAGACACAGAACAAATTCTTGTTTAAGACGGTTTCACAATGTGAGACGATTTTTTTCTAGAAAAAAATCATACTCCGTAATTTTTTTTATTAACAAAAGAAGTGATTTTTATAAGAGTGAACCCCTTAAGACCGTTTCACAATAATTACTGAAGATACAGTATTTTTCACTATTTGTTATTTTTCGAATTGTTTTCATTTCTTAATAAATTTAAAATATTGAAAATACGATCTTATTAATGTTTTAATAATTCGTTTTGTTAATATTATATACAATATCCTTAACTTGTCCGCTACAAATATAATTGTGTCGACGGGGGGATTATAGACTTCCACCCGTATGGGCGTATCCATCAAGCAAAAGTTAACTTGTACCTCCCAAGTGACTCGACCCACTTGAATCAACTCGATAAGTTTGACCCGACACCTAAAATTGACCTGAGAAGTACGTGTGACCTGATAGATTCGAGCTGACCCAATCAGAAAGCGACCCGGCCTGAAGCCCTGAAGTGACCTACTTAGAACCTTGTTACCTTACCCAAATGACCAATTTGTTAGGTCCACACACGACCCATCACAAGTACAAGTTTCCAAATATTATACACACCCCAATTGTAGAAATCTAAAACCGTATCAATTTAACCATCTATACAACAATTTTGTGGAATTATTATTTTTATTAAAATTGGTTTAATTACTACTCCCTCGTAAATATTTACATTTTCCTTTTGTAGGGTGTTCCAGTCAATAATTTACGTTTCTATTTTGGGTAATGTTTTACACTCTACACCCGGCCTGAAGCCCAAGTTTCCAAATATTGTTATTTTAATAATATTAAAAGCAACTCCCCTCCCCTCGTCGTACTTTAGTCTTTGTGTATAAAGTTAGGTAAACATTTCATTGAGACGGGAGGAGTATTGCATATATCTCAGTTATTTATTTACTTTATCGTTATTTATAATTCGCATTTTAGTTAAAGGAAACAAATGATCTTTGAATGAAAGTACTCCGTAGAAAATTTCAAAAGGTTTTACTTTTGTTCTTACTGTAAGATTCCATTAATTTTTACTTTTTTTTAGCCAAAAGTTAATAAAAAGGTTATAATTAAAAATGGTTTTTGGTGCAAAATTCACCTATGCCACACCACGCAAAGACGGGGTAACCCATCCCACGGCAGTAGTCATTACCGACAAAAATTCTATTCATACCTCCTGTAATTGAGGCGCTTAGGTGCAATATCGATTTGTACCGTCTCACTGACATCCCTACAACACAATGCGGCAATGCCTTCCATTTCTACAATTGTAAAAATGAAGGCCAGATTTAAACGTACATATTTGTGTCCTTTCCTGTTACCCTTTTAATTGAAGAAAGTTTCATATGGACTATTTGATCAGATTTACATTATTGTCGTCCAATTTTGAATGCAGCCATGCAGGTACAACTACATGAACAATATGACGATTCTAGAACTCTTGCCTTTATTCCAATTAACTAAAACCAGCACTACTAAATAAGGGTAGACAGAAGCCTAGCTTGTTAGAAGGCGGAAAGTTTCGGGGGTAGAAAACAAAAATATTAACTAAACATTTTAAATTTGTCATCATCCACGGGGGTGAGCGCCCCTACTGACCACCTAGTTTGGCCACTAAGCCTCATCGTGGACGTAACATGAGTCTTGCACTTGGATAACCAAAACGTAACCTGTGGGCAATCTTGAGAGCAACATATGCAGAGAAAGCGGCATACTGTAACTGTTTTTCTGTACTGTCTTGGCCAAATTTCTGCCACGGACTATCCAGTAGCCAAGACATAAGCTCCTCATTCAATCCTTTCGACTTCCCCCAACTCGCTTTTTCCCATAAATTGTCAATTCCTTCACGATTAAGAAGTGTTTTACCAGCAGTAATTGAAGTAAGCTCAACAGTGCTTCTAATCTCAATCCTTTCGACTTCCCCCAACTCGCTTCCATGCACTCCGTAATCTACAAGCCCTTGGGAGTTGGCAGACAATTGTAAAAATGCAGCCCCGATTTAGATGCTTATTACTGCCATATTACTAGATAATCGTCCAATTTTGAATGCAGGTACAAGACCTCGGTGGCTCGGTCAGTAAATGTTGTTTTTCATATTGTAACTTCAGATTATACTGAAGGCAATTGGTTCTTTAAGTGGGATCATAGTCTGATGCAAATGAGGCTTTTAACTTATGAGCTTGGGGGTGGAAAACTGATCATTAACATCGTTTAAGTTGATCCATACATGAACAAAATGACGATTTTAGAACTGTTGCCTTGATTCCGATTAACTAAAACCAACACCAGATATTGGTAGATAGAAGTCCCATTAGAAGGCCGAAAATTTCAGGGGGCTAAAAAACGAAAACATAGATAAACTAGAAATTTTAAATTTTAATTGCCTAGGAACTCAAGAGCTCCTACTCGCCCCCTAGTTTCAGCCAGTAAACATCATCATGGACGTAACATGAGTCTTCTTACAGAATAACCTAAAGTAAACAACGAGTGGGCAGCCTTGACAGTAACATATGCAGAGAAAACAGCGTACTCTAACTGTTTCTGTGTACAGTTTTCACCAAAATTTTCCCATGGATTATCCAGCAGCCAAGACATGAGCTCCTCATCCACTCCTTTCGGCCTCCACGCACAAGTGCCTTTCCAAAAATTGTCAATGCATGGTCTACCAGCTGTAACTGCAGTAAGCTCTACAGTGCTTTTAATATCTAGCCGATAATCCTCTTTAAGTTTGTCGAGTTGCTTGCGAATATCGACCCCTATGAATGTGATGTCGCCAATAGCGAGGAGATTTACGAGGGATGGTGGCATTGTGCTGAACCTGTGGAGATTGATCAAGAGGCAGAATCCAGAGTTGTTGCAGAGTTTCAGTAATGCAATTTTTGTCCAAGTGGAGGGTTCGGCGAATCTACCACCACAGTACTGGTACGTCCATTCTGTGTCGAATCCTACAAGAAATTCACTGTTGCGGACTCCTGCGATGAAATCAGGAAGGTGTAAGCCAAGTTCACGTTCTGAGGTTATCACTGCTGTTTTCACTTGTCTGTTATCTGACATCATCACGTATTTTACCCTCGGAAGATCGGATGCCATCTGCATATAAAATGAGATTTTATGAGAAGCTGAATTAGATAACGAACTACTCCGTATGTTAGACCCTTCAGTAACACCATACTCACATATATTATCAAATATATGCGAGTACGGTGGGACAAATCTCAGTATCATTCAGTGGTACAAAATATAAATAATTGAAAGATTATTATCGAAACAATTTTGACAAAGTTCGGTAAGACAACTTCTAACCTTGTGCAGAACCTTGCTTGGTTTACTAGGTAATTTATAAGGTAAATGAGTCTTGGAATTTGGGAAAACGAAGAACCTAGGAAATGAAATGGCAGTACAAGTAGGGGGCTGAATAGTTAATGAATGGTCATCAGTTAATGACTGGTTCCCTATTGAGAATTCAGAAGATCACATTATGCTTATAGATAGACTAATCACTTTTTAGTTTTTACTGCTGGATTAAAGGTCATGATATAGTAATCTACGAGTAAGGCGGTGCACGTAAAATTTAGAATTAGTATCAATAATGGGTATTTGTATTTCCTTCGTTCCACTAGGTTCTTTCAGGGGCGGCCCGTGGAATTTGGAGACCCTGTTCCAAATACTAGATAGAGGCCCTTATGATGCTCGCCTCGTATTCTTTATAGTCATACAAAAATATGAGACCGTTTTTCAACACAATTTTTATTTATGAATGTCGTAACTTAGTGATGTAAAGTTAAGACGGTCTTAAGCAAGACCAATTTTTTTTTTTTTTTTTTTAAGTTACAAAGTTATCAAATCACCTACATTAAAATGGTGGATTTGCATTTAAATATTGAAGGAGATAAACAAGAGATTTAAAAAAATGAAACTAAAATAATTAATCAAAGCTAGCTAGTGAAAAGAAGTAGACGGAAGTGGAAACCGAAGGAAAAGAACCCTAAAAAAATTAATGTAAAAATGCCAATACAAAGAATTGAACCTAGGACCTCTGTAAACTCCTTTGGTTTTATAAGATTTAAGCTAGGCCCACTACCAATATGCCAAAGAATGTTTGCTAACATTACTAGACGTTTATACATACTTTAACGTAAAACTCTTTCGAGACGAGGCCCCCAACCCATTGGGCCCCCGTTCGGCGAACGGGATTGAACAACACTTGGGCCGCCCCTGGGTTCTTTATACCTATATATTTTCCTCGTACAATTTGAATAATATTATGTGTTATGTTCAGAGTCATAGTTGTAATTTGTCGGTTGCTGCAACCAAAAACATTTCTAAACGAAAACGAGTACTCTGTTGCAAATTAGGCATTGAATTCCTAAACTCAAATACATATGTCATTCATAATCCCTGAATCTAATCCCAAAATTCGTTAACATAACCGGTGTTACATAGCTTTACTATCATTAAATGATCTCTATCATCCACCTACTTACCGTGAAACCTCAGCCTGTTTTGGCAGTGGTGGCGAACTGGCGACACTATGTTTCATGTCCAAGACAAAGAGGAATTTCATGATTTCCAGTGGCTGAATCAAGAGGAGTAAAATATTTGACTACGTTGTATTTTTTACTAACTTTCCATTCTGCATTACAAGTTTATTATGGCAAATTGAAGATTCTATAACTTCTGAATCATTAGAAACATTTAGAACCTAGTTCAGTTAATACAGAAAAAGTTAGATAGATAGATGTCTCATCGACGCAAGGGACGTGTTTTCCTAGAAGAAATTGTGCCTAGCAAATTTTTAGCAGTATCGACAGCAGCATATGCAGAGCAAACAGTGTACTGTAACTGCTTGTCTGTGCTCTCTTCACCAAAACTTTCCCAGGGATTATCCAGCAGCCATAACATGAGCTCCTCATCCATTGGGTCCCGCCAATTATAATTACTCCTTAACACGTCGAGGTCCTCAAGGGGAATGCGCCATGTCATGTCCTTTACTGATAACTGGCGTGATTTTTCAGCAGCAACTGAAGCAAGGTCTGCAGTGTTTCTAATCTCTAACCCGTAGTCCTCTTTAAGCTTGTCAAGTTGCTTGGAGATATCAACCCCTACGAAAGTGATGTCCCTAATAGCGAGGAGTTCAACAAGGGAACGTGGGATTCTCTCGAACCTGTGAAGCTCGATCAAGAGGCAAAATTTTGAGAGGTTGCACAGTTTTAGTAGGGCAATCTTTGCGCGAGTAGATGTCCCAGTGCGGAACATCCATTCTGTGTCAAACCCGACAAACAGCCCAGCAGATATGAATTCGGGAAGATATACGGCTAGTTCATTTTCCGAGCTTATAATTGCCGTCTTCACATAGGCACCATTAGGCATAAACACGTTTTTGGCCATCTGCATACAATCAAAGATAGAGCAAAAGGTATGAATTGAAAACTGAAATGGTAATTAAATTAGGAGACTGAATACTCAAAACCTTCTACGGAGTACTAAACTACTCAGCACTTAATATTTCGTTCTTTAGAAACGGAAAGATTCGCATCATACTCACTATTGGAAAACTAGGAAGCGTAATACATTAGGAAAAGTCTAGCAAGAAGGAAACCCGACTTGGTTAGGAATTATTTCCAATATACTTACCTCAGGAGCTCCGTATTGTTTTTAGTGGTTTTCAAATGGTGTAAATCAGGGCGTCCACCACGAATACAGAATTTAATCCCCTTTCCGCGGTGCTGTTCAAAGGGCGAATCACTGGTAAATAAGTTCTGATAAGATTTAGATGGGAGGTCAACTATCTTTACTCCTAACAAGGCATATCTTCTATTATCTCATTAAGTTTGCTAAAGTCCGGTGAACATAGATCGAACCGGTAAATAAAATCGATATCAGCGAATATAAAAGAACATAACCTCAAACCTCAAAACATATGCAATGGGCAGGAGGGAGGTGAGTGAGTTTTTTTTTTTGTTCAGGTTCAGACCGTATGATAAACATAACTGTTATGGAGAGGCTTATAGAGTTTATATATTACTCTTTTCAAAAAAAAAGAGTTTATATATTACTCTCTGAGACCTAATAGAGAATGACCTAATAAGGCCCAAGACAGAACCCAATACAGACAACAATACCGTCGTAGTCGTTCGAAGAGGCGACTAACAGATTCAAGGCATGGGCTGTGCTAAATAACGTCGACACATAAAAGACGATTTTCTAAAAAATAAAAAAATAAAAACCAAAACAAGACGGTTTGTCAAAAAAAATCGGAATTGAGTGTACGTAATATTCGATTAAGTGATTTAAGCATATTGATTAATAACGGTAACAACGATCAAGTTTATTAGAAATGTAAACATATAACATTGTGAATAAAACAACAATTTTTTTTTCAGGTACACTAGAACTGATTGTAGATCTAGGTAGCACCAAAACGGACACGGACAGTGGCGGAACCAGGAATTGAACCCAGCGGGGGCGAAAAATCTCAGCGGGGGCGAACGGGTAATGCTATAAGGGGACCTCAAAATTTTTTCGAAAATTTCAACTAAAACTTTTGCGATTTCCATCCGCCAGCGGGGGCGAGCGCCCCTGCTAGCCCCCCTAGTTCCACCACTGGACACGGACACGACACAGACATGTGATACGACATTCCATGAAATTTAGGACACGGGACACGCTATTTAAATTTAATAAAATATATATTTATGGTTATAAATAACGTACGCTTTTAGGTTGTAATGTATTTGATATTAAATTTAGATAAGTGAAGGTTAAATTTGACTTTAATTATAATTAATAATCATTTTCCACTCAAAACTCATCTTCTAATCAATCTCTTTTGACATTTTATTCCTCGTCTAAACTATAACATGCTTAAGCGTGTGTCAGACACGGTATCGGACATGGGACGGTTAGTTAGGAGGAGTGTCCGTGCTACCTAGTTGTAGATACACTTTTTTTTCATAATTCTAGATACAGTTTTTGACAATGTAGATACATCTTTTTTCATAATTTTAGATACATTTTTTGACAACATAAATACGTTTGTTTTAGTTAAATACTAGATAGGAGTAAATTTTATAACAACGTATACACACTATTTTCCATGCTACATACACTTTCCCCAAATTATAAACCCTAATTTCCAAAAAAAAAAAAAAAATCAATTCACCAGTCAGCACCCTAACCACGACCGAACCACCACCATCACCCCTGAACAACACCACTACTACCTAGTTTCGACGACGGCGCCTGAGTCAACTGCGACGACCACATACATACAACACTTCAGGCCGACGATTACCCCGGCCATTCAACCACCACTAATCACGAAAATTCACCACAATCCACACTAACCACCGTTAAGCAACCACCTATGGCCGTACAACACCACCACAGACACTAATTTCCAAAAATCCAAAAAATTAAAATACCAATTAAACAACAATGTAGAGCACCAGTGACATCGTCGGCCACCTCGTCAATAATCCGACAGAAGGCGTTGACCTTAGACATGGAGAAAAGAAGTAGATCTGGGGAAGGAGCGCCGCTTCTAGTGGTTGTTAGGTGGTTGGAAGCAGAGATTACTGGTGGTGGTGAATTAGGGTGAGCATCAATCAGGTGAATTAGGGTGGTAAATATCAGACTTCGACCATCAATCGGCTCATTGGCGTCGCCGAAGTGTTCCTGCATCAGGGATGTTCGCCGGCGTTCTGGTGATTGACGTGGACGACGATGGTGATGGTGATGGGTGATGATGGGAAGTTGAGTGAGTTAGGGACGTCGGTGGCAGTTGCGATGTCTGGTAGTGTTGGTGGTGATAGAGGTCGGCGACGTCTGGTCGTGTAGGTGATCGCCGGCTTCTAGTGTAACAACTCCGATTTCAGTTGGATCTGCTCGGTACTCTACTCGGCCGAGTGGAAAGCACTCGACCGAGTGGAACCATCCACTCGACCGATTGGATTTGTGTCTCGCAGATCAGCCTTCTGCCTCGGTTTCACTCGATCGAGTAAGCATTTACTCGACCGAGTGTGTTTCACTCGACCGAGTGGAAATTCCACTCGATCGAGTAAAGTGTCACTGTCAAGCAATTATCCGCATGTGCCTCTTGTCTCTTTCTCTTATGTTTGTTGACTCCTTTTGACTCATAAAATCAGATTTTCTTCCCTAAAATCACTCTCATTATCAAACCCTATCCTCACCTACCATATCCTCCTTATTCAAAAAAACAAATTTCCTTGGTTTATTAATAAAGCTTAGCAAGATCTACTCTCAATTCATCTTTGTAACTCATCTTTGGTTGGAAGCTTCATAGATGAGCACTTTTAGGATTAGCTTGGAGGCTTTGAGAAGATCCTAAGGTAGGGATTCTTTCCCTACTAGCTTGATTATATGAATGTTGTGTTAATTATGTTAATAATTAATATTCACATCATTAGATTGCATTATAACATGATTAGGCTATAAATGGCGAAGGAAATGGTAACATGGTTTTTATGAGATAAAAAGGGATGAGGTTCATATTGTACAATGTGATGCATGTAAAAATGGTAAGCCGGATGAATTATTGTATGTCTATTCTTGTTGTAGTGTTTCTATTGTTGTGAATATTGGATTACGAGGATTTGTGATGAGGAGGTTGTTGTTGAGGAGACGGAAGGCGGTTGGGAGACCGTCTTCCGCTTGAGTCGCCCTTTGGAGCTTCCCACTCCAAAGGGTATTTGCACATTTAGGGCTTGAGGACGGAGGGGCTCGTGTGGTTGAGAAACGACGCCTGGCGGGGGATCCGAGTCGCTCTCGGGCCCGGTACCACCGACGTTTTCGGTGTACCATGTGATTGGGGTGTCGTGGACGTGTTCCAGGTATCCGGTGATGGTGTTGTTGTTTGATAAGTCGTCTTTGTCTATTCTCATTTGCATATTCTATCATTCATCCTCACATGTTAGATTAGAAGCATTCTTAATAAAACATTTGTATTGTTAAGATAACCTTGTTTTAAATAAATGCTGTGAACCATATGGTGATTTCCGCCCTTATGGTGAGCAGTTTGACAGGTGCACATGCGTGTTATAGCTATGGGCTTGGGAGCGGTCCTCGCATGTCACTTTCTTTTATCGTCTTAGCTTTTGAGTAGTGAACATTAAACCTTGTACTTTTATTCGAGGTGGCCTAGTGCACATCTTGACTTGTATTATGTATGACTCCACCCTTTTATCTTTTATGCAAGACTTAATTATACATTTAAATCGTCTCTCATTACTCTTGTTCGCACTACAAGCTTGGTTCCCCAAGTATGTGGCGCCCTTAAGGGTTGGGTTGGCCCAAAGGAAGGGATCCGACTCTTGGGGGTGTTACAAAGTGGTATCAGAGCCAGGTTTTGGAAGCCTAAACAAAATGAACAATGAACTTAGGAGCGTCAATTAAAATGAACCCGACTTGAGTATTTGTGTAATACACTAAATATTTTGATATTATATTATTATTTCTACAGTAATATTTTTGGGAATTTTATTTAGAACTTGGCATAAACAAAATATTTTATACTTTGGTGGTGAAAATATATAAGACCGCTCTTATTCGAGAAGCCCATCTTTTCATAATTCACAAAAGAATCCAAATCCAAATCAAATTGAGTAAACCTTTGCTCTCTTAAAAACCCTTTTTGTCCGTCCTTGCTCTTTTCTTCA
>JAGPOY010005613.1:0-10889 GCA_018983105.1 Silene uniflora
TATCCGTGTTCTCAATCTCGATGAAGGAGAGGATGAACATCACGAAACGAGGTGCAGGCTTTGATTATGGAAACAGTTGAAGAGGTTGAGGAGCTAGTGGATATGCTTCAATTTATGAAGGATGACATCAAATCTGAGGTAGATTTCGGGAACCATTCTGTCTATTGTTACATATTAAGAACAAATCCTCCTTGGAAAGTCATAGAAAATTACATGTATAATGTGTGGGATACCCCGGTTTCTGGATATGGTAACTCGGCCGAATTGAGGCTACTCGGCCGATTTAGCCCTGATGTCAGAACTGGGAGGCTTCTGCATAGCGAGTACTCGACCGAGTACAAAGTAGCTCGGTCGAGTTTGTAACACTCCAATTAACCAACCAAGATAATTAAAGGTATTACCATCTCGGTTTCTGATATGTCTCCATTTTGTCATAATTTCTCTTGCTCTTCTATGCGTTTTGACCTTATTTCACGTGCCCTTACACGTATTTCCCTTGCATTTTATATCCCGATTCCCTATTCTATGACATTTGCCTCGTCTTGTAGGAATTGAGGCCGAAACGGAGGAATCGGAGCAAGGAAATTGATGTCAGTCGTATACACCAAAAATAAGTCCTAGGTCAACTAACTAATGCAGTCAGCGGAAGTAGGGTCGATCTCCACAGGGAGGTAATCTATTGCCCTAAATCTAATCTGTCTAAGTCACAATTGGGGGGTATTGATTTTGATTTAACTAAACTAAAGGAATTAAAGAGAGAAAATAAAGAGAAATAAGGCGGAATAACTGGAGTAAAAATCAGATAAAGGGGAAAATGCCAGGATTTCGGTCCACTACGGTATCTGCACTATCAGGTTTAACTAGTTCAGTCGGTCTATTGTTAGAAAGAGCAAGGTCATACCCTTTCGGTCTCAAACCTACGATTTTACCCTTTCGGTCTCAAATCGCCCTAAGGTATCCTAATAACTTTCGCCCTATAGGAATTCCCTATTGTAACTAAGCAAGCCTTCCCTTCCAATCTTTCGATCTAGGTCGAGGTTAACTAAACGAATGGTCTCCTGCGTGCACTCAATCAACCAAACTACAAATATTGCTTAGCACAATTTCCAACATCAAGACTAACCTAACATGTTACTACCCTATCATGCATCCACCGTAATTTCCCTCATCCTAGCATATTATGGGGTTTAGCTACTCATGCTTTTAATTACGCTAATAATAAAAACAATTGTAAAACTAATAATTGACATAATAATATTAAGATAAAAAAGCATAAAAGAATTAGGGCAGAAATTAAGCAAGAGAAACAAAGTTTAAAGCAATAAATATTGAAAGATTAAGATTAAAGAGTAAGGAATTACAATCGAAGCGAATCCGGCGTAAAGAACACAATCCTCGTTAATTGCAAAACCCGAAAATACTTACGTCTAAAAGTTTCTGGAATTAAGAGAGTAATTAAGAGATTAACAGTCATTAGTAAGAGATCAGTCTCGATGTTCTACATTATGGCGTGTTAACGCCTTATTTATAACAAAATAAGAGTTTCCTAAACCTAATTACTCGAGATAGGCTAAGCCCGTCAGAGTATCTACTCGATCGAGCACTTTGGGCCCTCGATCGAGTAACTTTCTTCAGCAATCTCCTCGATCGAGGTCTTCTTGTCTTGGGTTCCTCTCGATCGAGCACAGGACAGCTCGATCGAGGCTTCTAATCCTTGGTCTCTCTCGATCGAGCACAGGACAGCTCGATCGAGGCTTCTACTCTTCTACATCACTCGATCGAGTACAACAGGGACTCGATCGACTTCTTCTTGGCTTCCAGCTTCATAGTTGATAGCAAACGGCTCTCGGCTTGGCTTTTGACGCTCCCCGAAGCACGAGTTTCCGCTCCATCTTCCTCCATCTCCTAAAATGCATACTTGGGACAGTTTTGGGTCGGTTTCTGCTACTTTCCAACATATTCCTGCAAAATGTCATAGAAAACACAAAGTAACATATTCGGGGTATAAAATGACGTAAAGTCACCTAAAATGCATAGAAATGCGTGCCAAATGTGACTAAAAAGTCTATATAAAATACACGCATCAAACTTCCCCAAACCAAACTCTTGCTTGTCCTCAAGCAATACGAAATGCAACTATATGGACCTAATGGAATGGAGTAAATCTCAGACCTAGCTATAAGTCAATGCCAAACCGTTTAATGCACATTTCAACCATCGCAAAGCTCAACACGTAAGTGAACAGAATTTATACATATCTTGAAAATAAATTGGACGTTCGACCTTGCAAGACTCATAAAAATTCGGACTCTCCCGGATCACTCTTCTCTCAACAAGCAAATGGTAAGCAAATATATGTGAAAGAGAGAAGGAAAAGTAGTCGCTCACCTAGACTACGACCGACATAATCATGCATGCAATATAATATGATAGATAATTCTAGCTACCGTACACACGCAAAACCACTGTTCAAGGACTATCACGTGCCGAACAATTGCATAAACATGGGAATGTGAGGCTAATTGAATTGGTAAGAAAGGGCAAAATAAATTATGGGAATGTGAAGGTAAATAGCCGAGCTAGAACTTAATCAAAACCATAAGTAGCGCATCCCGCTCTTCCAATCATCAAAAATAAATCATTGCCTTTATACTAGGCAAATACAACAATTCCCAAAAATCCACCTCGTAAAGTGTAAATAAGCATAGGAGGTGTAAAGTTCAGCCACTTATTAATTTTCCTTTTTCTTTTCTTTTTGATTTTTTGATTTTTCTTTTTTTTTTCTTTTTTTCCTTTGGCTGAACAGTAGCAAAACAGGGGCAAACTCCTCGATCGAGTAGTGTGAATCACTCGATCGAGACAACTACCAAACAAAATCACTCGATCGAGAGGTAAAGATCCTCGATCGAGGACTACCAAACCCCAATCTACTCGATCGAGTAGAAAAAGATTCGATCGAGCATTCTCCTACTCCCAAATTCACTCGTTCGATCGGAAATTTACTCGATCGAGCACTACTCATACCTTCGTCCCTTCTTTTTCATAAATACTCACTCTAGGTTGTAGTTTCGGGACAACTGACAGATTTGGCTTAATGTGGAGTTAATGGGGTAAAACAAAAAAGGGGAAAATGCAATAATTCTCTAACACGTGATACCGACCACAAACCCTTGCGTGCAGGCAATAAGCAATTAAATTTCATATTTGTGCAAGTTAATGTTACATGACATGCAAGGAGTACTACTAACATTTCTACATGAAATTGGTCATGAATGACACCAATTTATTAGGCTCTAAAACTCAGAAATTATAAGTAGGTTTGCCAAAAATTTTAAGTCAAGTCTAATTGTCCAAAATATTTTACAAGACAAAATTCGAGAAATCACGTTAGTTTTGCTAATTGAGTCGTGAAAGTGCAAGGGATGGCATACAAATAGACTTATAGTGCAATTTTATCATTGAAAATACTCCAATCCGACTCGACTATATGCAAAAATAAACGTGCAAATTAACTATTTTTTTTTTTGATTTTTGATTTTTGATTTTTTATAAAACATGAAATAAATAACAAGAAATGGAAACGTGAATGCAAAAACAAATGCAAATGCAGACGCAAAATAATGCATTACCCTCCCCAAACCAAATTGGACAATGTCCTCATTGGCTCCCAACTACACTAACAGCAACAAAGGGAAAGTGGTGCATAACCTAATACAGGATACTAAAGGGAAATACGATAAAATAAAATACAATAAAATACAAAGGAGATGGAAAAATATAGAGTAGAAACTCACAAAATGACAGCTTCCCCGAACCAGCAGCAAAACACGCATGGGAAGCTAGTCGTCACCTGCCGCCTCCTCCTCCTGACCCACGAATCACATTAGCAACGGCATGCATTGGGATTTGTGCAGCAAAGCTAAATTCAGCTTGAATGTTTTTGACTGGTATAGGCGCCGGAATCTTTTCTTGTCACCTTCAGTCTCTTGCGCATCAGGGCTTGCATTCCCATTAGTCCTGGCGTCATAAGCAAAATCCTTTCCAGCCAATTCAGTGTCATATGTATCATGAACTCTGGCAAGAACTTTCTTCCCCAAACCAAATCGGACAATGTCCTTAACACTGGCTGTAGCAGCCTCTACATTAATGGACGGAACCATGTCTATATTAACAACAAGCAACAATCAAAATACGGCATAATTAAGCTCGAAAATCCGACAATGGCTTTCTAACCCTAGATCATCATACGAGAAGGAATGAGGGTTAAAATTAATCAATAAAAAAAACAAAAGAGACTTACTTGTTGTAGATTACCCACAAAAGATTTAATTAATCAAATAATAATCAACAAATTCGAAAGTAATCGAATTAAAACCCAGAATTTTCGAATAACCACAATTAATTCGAGATAAAGCACGAAAAACTAGGGGAATTTGATCAATTGAGGTCGTAAATAAGTTGGGTAATTAATTTGTGGAAGAAATTTGGGCAAATAATTGGCAAAATAAAGGATTAAAAGGAGTTTAGGGTTTGGAAAATGAAGAACTTAAGGGATTGGGATCGAGTAAAATGAAAAGAGGATCGAGGAAACTTCCCTTTTTATACTCGCAAAATCACTCGATCGAGCAATTATCCTCCTCGATCGAGCATTGCAGCTGGCCATTCTCCTCGATCGACCACAATTGGACTCCTCGATCGAGCAAGCTCTGACTTTTGCTCTCCCTTTCTCTCGATCGAGGAATTGTTCATCTCGATCGATCAATGTTCTTCTCGATCGAGTAATAAATTACTCGATCGAACCCTTTCCTTAATGCACGCACTTTGAAATACGTCTTTATGCTTATGCGTATCCTTTACCTGCAAAACCAACATGAAAAATATCCCAAAAATTCCCACAAAATTGTCCATAGTCAAAAATATTTTCTATGCTAATTTTCTCTATTCTAATTGTCTAAAACGAAATAAAACGCAATAGAAATGGTCTAAAAAGCAAAGTAAAAATAGTCTATTACAAGTTGCACGGGGTTGCAAACCCGGCTCACTGTCCAAATAAATCCATTAGGCCACAATGGGGCCTCTAACTTGCGGAAATGCCTTCAGCAATGGTAATTTCCGACTTCTTAATCCACTTCATTGTGCCATCATTAAAGTTGCGCTCCAACTTATGACCCGTCGAGCTTTCACGCACCACTCCACTTTTTGCCTTCTCCGTCTTGGCAAAATCCTTCGAACATGGTTCACCAGGTTTGAGTGCCAATGCACCCCATCCAGGACCTGCAGAAGAAACGACAAGAGAATATTCCTCCATTTCGCTCCCAAGTCGGGGCGGAGGTGTAAGTGTAGCAATAGATAAATCAGGTAAGCGCGGCGTTAGCTTAGCATCGACAACAGGAGCAGCAGATACATCATGCACATATGACTCAGGCTCGACATCCACTAATGGTAAAGCATGACAGGGTAAAACAAGCATAGGACCCTTATGGGTCGCAGACTGAGCAAATACTAGGTCCTCCCCACCTATATGAAAGGTCAGTGTCCATAACCCGACATCTATAACCGACTGCGCAGTGTGAAAAAACGGCCTTCCCAAAATAATGGGAGTGTGTGAATCCTCGGGTATGTCTACCACAACAAAATCGACGGGAATAAAGAACTTCCCTAACTGAACAGGGATGTCCTCTAACACTCCTAGTGGTCGAGATAAGGTCCGATCAGCCATCTGGACCGTCATGTTAGTACACTGAAATCTAGTGAAACCCAACCATTTAGCTAATGAAAGTGGCAAAACACTAACACTAGCCCCTAGGTCACACAAAGCATTATCAATAGTGTGGGTTCCTATACGACAGGGGATCGAAAAACTACCAGGGTCAGCCAGTTTAGGTGGGCTCTTATTTTGGAGGAATGCGGAACACTCCTCCGTCAAGGCAACAGTCTCAATAGCATTTATCGATCTCTTACGTAATAAAATTTCACGCATGAATTTTAAGTAAGAGGGTACCTTCATTATTAGCTCTGCAAATGGTACGTTCAACTTTAGATCGCGCATAATATCAGCAAACCGCACGAACTCTTTCTCAGCCCTGGCCCGTATCAACCGACCCGGAAATGGAGCGTATTTCTCATTTGCTCCCTTTCGTCCTTCCCGAATAATAGCGTTATTAATCATACGCTTGCTTAATCCCTTCGTTCGAGACATTTCGGCTTCATCAGTGGTCAATCGAGCAGTGACATCGCTCGATCGAGAGCTTTCGTCTTCAATATTAGTCGATCGAGCAACGTCATTACTCGATCGAGAGCTTTCTCCAGGATAGTTGCTCGATCGAGCAACCTCAATATTCACATCACTCGATCGAGGACCAGCAACTCCTCGATCGATCAAGTCTTCAGCAATTTCACTCGATCGAGCAACAATACCCCCTCGATCGAGTGAATTCTCTCTGGAATAATTCGGCACATTGGAATTCGTGCCTGCTTCATCAGTTACAGTAGCATTTGGAGCGTCATAAGCGAGACCGCTTCTCAAAGTAATCATATTCAGCGTCTCTTCCCTCTTCTCCGGTTGAGATGGCAAATGACCGGGTTGCCTAGTCGATTGATTACCCGCAAGTTGAGCAATTTGCGACTCTAACAATTTAATAGTCGCATTGTTGGCTTGGTCCGACTTTTGCATTTGGACCGCCAATGATTGAATCATCGACTTGAGCTCCCCCATTTCAGAAATTCCTCCCGAAGAGGAACTAGCTTGATTTGGCGTAGGAAAAGAAGGAGGCTTTTGAAAGCCTTGCTTGTGCGGTGGAATGTAAGCTTGTTGCTGCGGCGGAGACAGATTCAACACGTTTTGGCTAGATCATCGCAAATTGGGATGGACATTATTCGAATCGTAGTAGCCACCTCCTTGCCTATATTGTTGAAAAGAGCACACTTGCTCCCTTTCAGCAAAGCAGTCAACGGCCGAGTGTCCCGGCTCTCCACATCTTTCGCAAGTAACCAACTCCTCATTTTGTAGCAAGTGTACCGTTTGTTGATTACTAGCATTGTTTCTTTCCCATTGGTCAAATCTCGCATTAAGTTTGTCAAATTTGGCATCAATGCCATCCGAACTAACACTTGCTACCGTCCTCGTACCGCTTCGTGGGTTACCATACTCGGCGCAATGATTGGCCATTTCCTCTATCACCTTCCAACCTTTGTCATCATCTATCTCCTGCTGAAATCGACCGTTTGCAGCAGCATCTAAAATATCCCGATGGTCATCGTACAACCCATTGTAAAACTGGTTGCACAAAAACCATGGCCGAAACCCATGATGAGGAACCGACCTTACCGCTTTCTTAAACCGATCCCAAGCTTCATACAAATTCTCCGTCGCAGTTTCCTTGAAATTCGTAATTTGAGCTCACAAGGCGTTGGTCCTTTGTGGCGGAAAATACTTCTTGTAGAACGCGAGAGCAAGCGAAGTCCAGTCAGTAATACCGGCTGCCTCTCTATCTAGATCCGTCAACCACTCTCTCGCGCTATCAGTAAGCGAGAAAGGAAACAACGCCTCCTTAATCTTGTCTTGGGTCACCCCCTTAGAAGCGGGAATAGACGAGCAATAGTAGGCAAAGATCTCCATATGCTTCCTAGGATCCTCACCCGGCACCCCTCGATACAAATTCCTTTCGACCAAGTTGATGTAAGATGGTCGAATGTCAAATGTATTTCCATCCTCGTCAGTAGCAAGCTTGAACCCTTTTGGAATGGATGCAGCAGTAGGCTCCGAATGGCTAGCAATATTCGGCATCTTTACTTGTAAAACGGTCTCAACAGCTAGATTTTCGAAATTAGGACCTTCAAAAACTGTGTCAGAAGTACTCAAGACTTCCTCCCGACGAATATTCTCCCTCTTTCTGCGTAAAAAAGGCTCTTTCGGGCTCCGGATCAGCTTCCACTAATTCAGTCCTTAAAGACCTGCGCATACACAACTAAGAGGAAAAAATAACAACGGTCTTAAGGAATTAGAAATTCCTTAAGACAAGATAGAAAAATATAACAAACAATAAAATTGCCTCCCCGGCAACGGCGCCAAAATTTGATGTCAGTCGTATACACCAAAGATAAGTCCTAGGTCAACTAACTAATGCAGTCAGCGGAAGTAGGGTCGATCTCCACAGGCAGGTAATCTATTGCCCGAAATCTAATCTGTCTAAGTCACAATTGGGGGGTATTGATTTTGATTTAACTAAACTAAAGGAATTAAAGAGAGAAAATAAAGAGAAATAAGGCGGAATAACTGGAGTAAAAATCAGATAAAGGGGAATATGCCAGGATTTCGGTCCACTACGGTATCTGCACTATCAGGTTTAACTAGTTCAGTCGGTCTATTGTTAGAAAGAGCAAGGCCATACCCTTTCGGTCTCAAACCTACGATTTTACCCTTTCGGTCTCAAATCGCCCTAAGGTATCCTAATGACTTTCGCCCTATAGGAATTCCCTATTGTAACTAAGCAAGCCTTCCCTTCCAATTTTTCGATCTAGGTCGGGGTTAACTAAACGAATGGTCTCCTGCGTGCACTCAATCAACCAAACTACAAATATATTGCTTAGCACAATTTCCAACATCAAGACTAACCTAACATGTTGCTACCCTATCATGCATCCACCGTAATTTCCCTCATCCTAGCATATTATGGGGTTTAGCTACTCATTCTTTTAATTAAGCTAATAATAAAGACAATTGTAAAACTAATAATTGACATAATAATATTAAGATAAAAAAGCATAAAAGAATTAGGGCAGAAATTAAGCAAGAGAAACAAAGTTTAAAGCAATAAATATTGAAAGATTAAGATAAAAGAGTAAGGAATTACAATCGAAGCGAATCCGGCGTAAAGAACACAATCCTCGTTAATTGCAAAACCCGAAAATACTTAAGTCTAAAAGTTTCTGGAATTAAAAGAGTAATTAAGAGATTAACAGTGATTAGTAAGAGATCAGTCTCGATGTTCTACATTATGGCGTGTTAACGCCTTATTTATAACAAAATAAGAGTTTCCTAAACCTAATAACTCGATCGAGCACTTTGGGCCCTCGATCGAGTAACTTTCTTCAGCAATCTCCTCGATCGAGGTCTTCTTGTCTTGGATTCCTCTCGATCGAGCATAGGACAGCTCGATCGAGGCTTCTAATCCTTGGTCTCTCTCGATCGAGCACATGACAGCTTGATCGAGGCTTCTACTCTTCTACATCACTCGATCGAGTACAGCAGGGACACGATCGACTTTTTCTTGGCTTCTAGCTTCGTAGTTGATAGCAAACGGCTCTTGGCTTGGCTTTTAACGCTCCCCGAAGCACGAGTTTCCGCTCCATCTTCCTCCATCTCCTAAAATGCATACTTGGGACAGTTTTGGGTCGGTTTCTGCTACTTTCCAACATATTCCTGCAAAATGTCATAGAAAACACAAAGTAGCATATTCGGGGTATAAAGTGACGTAAAGTCACCTAAAATGCATAGAAATG
Organism: Silene uniflora; assembly: GCA_018983105.1. Taxonomy (NCBI): domain Eukaryota; kingdom Viridiplantae; phylum Streptophyta; class Magnoliopsida; order Caryophyllales; family Caryophyllaceae; genus Silene; species Silene uniflora. The sequence goes on from JAGPOY010005613.1 coordinate 9,502, forward strand.
CGTGCCAAATGTGACTGAAAAATCTATATAAAATACACGCATCATAAATCAATTTTGAAGTAAGGCATGAAGAGAAGAGGAGAAAAGGAGCAATGAGGCTCCCAGCCGGGTCCAAGGCCGGCCGGCTGCCGGCCCACCGGCTGGGAGTCCTCCCAAGGATTGAAGGAGGATTTTTGAAGAAATGTTACAGGGTGACTCCCAGCCGGTCGGGCACGGGCCAGCCGGCTGGGAGACCCCCAAATATGAAGAATTGATGCTAAGTGTGGATTTTTGGAAGACAAGTTACAGGGGGCGCCCAGTCGGCCAAGCACCGGCAGGCGGCCCACCGGCTGGGAGCCCCTTTACACGCAATTGATTTTCGTAAATCTTTTCAAACCTAATTTTGTTGCCACCTATAAATACCCTCTCCTAGCATCATTTTAAACATTACCCTAGATCTAAGAACTCTCTATTTTTATGCAAGTTTATTTTCAAGCAAGTGTTAATCTTTCCTTAATCAAATATTAATTATTCAATAATTAAGCTTAGTATTAGAGAATATCAATTGTTTACATTTGATATTGGGTTGCATTTTGAAGATTTGGTGAAGACTAATCTTCCAATTATTAATCCAAGACTCAATTTATTATTGTTGGTATAAAGTTCTCTCCTTTTTAGTTCAAATTTCAATTGTTTACATTTCTCTTTGTCTATTTAGCAATTTCTCATTTAACAATAAATCATGTTTAGCATTTGTTTGATTGTTTTCTGATAAGTGCATAATTTGTATACTTTAACCCCTTTTGTTAGCTTTGTTTTACATTTCTTTTAGCACTTATCTTAGTGTTTTGAGCTAACAATTGTACTTTTAGTCTTCTTTGTCGGAATTGACTTGTTTTGTAGGTACATTTGGTTTTATGAGCTAAATTACTACAAAATGAGCTAATTTGTGTACAAGACTAAGAGCAAGCTTCTAGATGGGCTAAGCATGGAAGAAATGGACTAAGCATGAGGTTTTGTATGGATTGGCATGATTAATTTGATGGACTAAATGCAACAAATGCAAATGGCAAGTCAACAAAAGTCAAGCCCAATATAGAAAGTCCAAATAGAAGAGAAGATCATAAAATGAGAAAGTGAAGAGTCAAGTAGTCAACTAGCATTTACCAGGTGATTAAACGTCACATTTATGCTAAACATTGGATACCATATGCAATTAAGTGAGGAATTAAGGAGACCGACTTAGAGAGCCACGACCCCGATCGGGACGGCCAACCCCGATCGGGTCCATTGGTCTCTAGTCGCCTCTTTGCCTCCCCTCTCCAATTTACGTTACACCCCTATTTTACTATAAATAGGAGGTGCATACGACAACACACTTACACATTCACATATACATTCTTACATAC
>JAGPOY010005614.1:6964-17852 GCA_018983105.1 Silene uniflora
TTAGTTAAAATTTTGAAATTTTTATATTATAACCACTACGCCCTCGCTGAAAATTTCTGCCCTCGCGGTCTTCAAATCCTGGCTCCGCTACTGCTTTGAGTTAGAGTTAGACCTACTGCATGTTAGGGAATAGGTGTCTAATGTTACATGCGCGTAGGTAGGAATCTCGTACGTCTAGACAGCTTCGAAAAGAGTGGCGTTATTGTGGACGAGAAATTCGACATGGCAAATTGGGCGTTTGTTGTGGAACTAGACAAGGAAGTTGACACAAGTCTTGCCCTCAATTCAACAAGACTCCATCAGGAAACAGTTCCAAACCCTTGTGTTGATGCTAATGAAGAGGTTGCGGCAACGACCAAGTGCAAGCATTTCTCCATTCGGTATGATTCAAGCATTTTTGTTTCGTGATTTTTGCATTTTATTACTTCCTAGATACTTCCTTCAGCCGAGCTAATATATATATATATATATATATATATACATTTTCTATGGAGTCAAAGATTAATTACTACGGAGTACTATTCTTTAGTTTCGGGTTTGGTGGAATAAAGTAAAAGGGTCCCTTATATCATGATCCGATCCATTTCACAACCTAAATGTTGAAGAAGAGAATGAAACATCTAAATGTTAAGACTCGGAGAATGAAACATCTAAATGTTAAGACTCGGGGAAAATAAGAGTACATCCTCTTATTTTTGACGGTCCATTTTAATAATTTCCGGGAGCGTTTGAGACTCGGGGAAAATTTGTTATCGTGCAAGCTAATACGGAGTACAACTCATTTTTTTCGTGGAACACATTATTTCTCAGTAATGCAATGGATTGATCCGATATATGAACTTGTACGAAAATTGTAGTTACTTTTAAATACTCCGTATGTAACTAATAAAAAATTGTGCAGGAAAAAAGGGTATTGGTAACGTTCTTAATTCATTCGATTTCCGATATACTCGTATTAACTTGTACGAAAATTGTTGTTCATACTTGTATTCTTACGTATAATCTCAGTACTCGTAATATTTAGAGACAAATTAGATTATTCGGTTTATGACATTGCGAAACTGTCAACATTTGCAGTGGATACGTCTCAGAAGTCCGGAAAAGGGATCCAAAACTTTGCTACCCGTTTCCTCTGAATGAATCAATTGACCTGACCAAGGAGCTGCCTCCTATGACTATTCCCGAGTCCAGATGGTGGCGGTGCAGTGGTTGTGTTCCCGAGGCTAAGAACTATGATGGCTGTCTTCCAAAAGAAGAAGCTCAGAAAGGTGCTAATGTAAATGCATCTAATAATAACGATCTTCGGTTAGGGCTATCTTCAAAAGTCGATAATACTGCAGCTAGAGTTCGAATTCCTGAAGCCGCCTTTCCTTCAACTGATTCCGATTACAACAAAAATAACACTCCTGTAGTGTCGAATATACCTTCGGATCGAAAAGGAAAAGGGAAGGCTCATGTTACTTATGATGAGATTCCTCCAAATTCAGGTTTTATTTCTTTTCATACACATTCATTATACATTTTACTGACCATTATCATACTGAACATACATACTCGCGCCCGCCCTAATTAAATTGCGGATTTTATAGAAAAACAAAGGGTTGTCGGGATTCAAACCTATGACCGTATGTAATTAGCGGGGTGCTGCCCTACTTGTTTCCCTCCATTGAAGTCATTTATTTATCTTTCTTATTCTTTGTGACGGTATTTTAATAAAATGTAAAGAAATGATCAAGCCGAAGGGAGGGAGTAGTTGATATTAGAAGCCTTTAAGGCCAACTGTATACATAAAATCATTTGTTTCAACTTCCACTTCGTATATACAAAAACATAGAAGAGGTGTACTAGTTAATAAGCTCGCTGCTGTTTCGTTTCCTCAGGACGCGAGAATGGCTTTCTGACTGTCTCGCCGAATCAAAAGACTTTCCAACAAACTACAGTTCAAATCGAAATCAACCAGTGTGCCACTGATAATGAAAACAGAACAGCTGTCGGCCTTTATAAGGAAAGCATTGCAGGGAGCACTGAAGTAGGATCTTCTAAAGAATATAGTCGAGGGGACCCACAAACTTCGACACAGCATCGACTTTCTGAATCACCAACCAATGGCCTAGTGACTCGCTCTGCTGGCATTGCTAGTGGGTCCTCCAGTCGCAGCCAAGAGCTAGTAAAGTTGCCGGATTTGAATGAGTGTAGTGATGAGCCTTCAGACGAGTTACATAATGAAGCGACCGTTACAGCAAATTATATCATTTTAAGTGAAGATGATGAGGATTACTTGGGGACAGAACGCAGGAAGAGGCCTAAATCGAGGCTTATGAGCGAGTTACTAGCCTTAAAGGAAACTGAGTATCCAGGGAAAGGGAAAAAGAAAATGGTATCATCTTCTAGCTCTCAAGAGGAGAATGTTAAGCGGAAAAGGATAGAGGTTGTGATTTCTGATTCCGAAGATGAATCTGATTCAAGTGATGTTTCGAATGAGAAAATCTCCGGTTTTTCACAAAAAAGGAGGTACAATTCTAAAGATTCGTTGGTTGAGGTGAGGAATAAGAAGATGAAAATGGAGAATGGAGCTTCTTCTTCACTTTCTCGGCAGAAGATCACAAAACCCAAATCGAGTCCTGAAAAAGGGAAGTCTTCTGCACAGGAATTGCCTCAAAGGGTTGACTGTTTTGCTCATTTGAGTGAGGGGAACAACTCGGTTTTGAAGAGAAAGAGAGGGAGTGGTGTTCCAGGACGGAACATGCCCAAAGAATGCGGAGCCACCCAAAAAGTTGGAGAAGCTGAGCAAAATACAACTGAAAATGTTGTAACACCTCCTGAAAATGTCGGCCACTTCGTTAGCAGCTATCCGTATCAGGAAAACAAAGACAACCAGCAGTCGCTTCAAAAGAAAGACAGTTTGTATCATTCATCATCGCAGGTACCGAAAGAGAAAGAAAGTAGACATTATGAGGAGACGCCTGGTGTGAATTTAAGCCGAACTAGCGCTGTTGTTGCCCCCATTATTGGAAACCAATCTGATCCCGAGAGACGAATTGGTTATCCAACAAGTGAGAAGATAACCAGAACCACTGAAACTGATGGATGTCGTCCTCCTGCACAGAATCTGCCTATACAGGTTTGCTCTCATGACCTGCCACATTTTTCGTAAAATATACATAGGTGTCTAGCTCAGTATTTTATACAGTATTTGTTTTTTTGGTACAAAGTACGCGGAACTTCTGCAATCTGACACATTTTTCGTAAAATATACATAGGTGTCTAGCTCAGTTCCGAAACAAAAGGAGCAGACCAAAGAAGTTCGTGGACGCGTACAGGATATTGACATCAATAGCATCCCTACAGATGACAAACCAAATGAACTAGGTCCAGGAGATGATAACTTGATGGAAATTGCTGAGCTGATGGTTAAGATTCGACATGACCCACAAAATAATCCAATGGATAATCGTGTTTCCTCTGGACGTCCTCCTCCTCCTCCTCCTCCTCTTTCTGGCACAAATGTGAGGCAGTACGAAACCCAGGGATCTCATGGACAACCTATGCAAATGTTTGGGTCATCACCTGTACTCAACTTGCAGAAGCCACCATCCACGATGGTTAATGGAAACTCGAGCTATTTTTCTCTCTATAACGGTGACAATAGTGGTGCCCGAGGTGCTCCTAGAGAAAATCCGGTGTATTCTAGGTTTGCGTACCCTAATCAAGACGTACAGCACATTCATCCGTTCAATGCTACTAGTAGATTACCTCCCAGTATTGTCCAGGCTGTTGATTCACATCAGAAATTCCAAGCTTGGACCCCACAACAAGGTTTACCTCGACCTTCTTCTGTATGGCCGCCACCTGGGATGCCAAGCCGAATGCCTATGGGAATAACTAACCCTCGACAAATGATCTCTTCAAGGCCAAATGCTTTGAATGAGGGAAGACCCCGTCACCAGAATTCCAGGACTTTCTTAAATTTCGAAAATCCAGAGAGCTCATCAAGGCCGCCTAGTGGTGTCGATGTCAATGATGCAATTCCTGCAATGCATTTACTCAGTCTAATGCAAAATGCTGCTACAGTGCAAAATTCAGAGTTATCCCTGGGCCCACAGCGGTTGGCAGCGCCATCGAGCTCAAGGTTTCCCTTCCCAAAGAACAACTCCAGAACTATTGCTATGCAAAATAACTCTAGGCATCCATGTTACCCTTCTACCCTCCCCACTGCAGGCCCCTTGCCTTCGTCGTTGCATAATGACAAGGGCCCTATGGGTAGGAATAGTGGTATTAACGGGTTTATGGGTCCGATTCCATTGACATTGGGAGGGCAAAGAAACATGGAGAGCTCTCGCTTCGTTTCTCCCCCAAGTAGGAGCCCACGACCTTCTCGACGACAAGCCAGAAGGCCAATGCTGGCTCCTCCACTTGACAAAGGGAAGGGTATGGCTTCAACTTCAAATCCTGCCTCCGTCAACAACCCTTTGCAAGTAGTAAAAGAGTCCTTCAACTTGCAATCTGACAAGCCGGTCTCACCACTTGAACCCGAAAAGATAACCTGTCAGTTAAACCAGAACCCAAGTGAGTTCAATGACCTCAGGTTGTTGGTCAAGTATATGAATGGGCCAGAGGACCTAAGGCCTAAGGAAAACAAGCAACGACAACGCATCTCGGCCTAGAGGAAATTACAAGAGACAAGATTAGCATGCTAAACTAGCCATATACATACATTTAATTTCTAAAGAAACTCAGTAAGAAAAATAGTCATAGCAAAGTTTGATTTTGTTGGAGAAATTAGTAGAAGGGGTATGTGTACCCTCTTCTTACTGTTATAGTGAGAAAACCGACGGAGTAGAGAATAGAAGGATCGGCGGCCGGAGGTGCGGCATCGTGGGCGCTAGTTGATAATGTTCGGAGGTGGTAAATAAATTGGCGTTCCTAGTGTGGGGTCTCGAGACCCCACAGGTTTTTGTAATCTTACCGTATAGAAAGTGATCATGTAAAGTTTGATCATGTATAAAATCGTTCTAGTTTTTGAGTCGTTCTTGAATTTACGTTATAACCCCACTAGTCTAATTTCCCGGCTACCTCCCTAGCATCCCCAAGGCCTCAATCATCATCATATCATATAGTAGATCAAAATCCTATAGTTACTCATGTTAATGACTAGATTGCGTAGGCTTGCTTTGAGCCCGGTAAATTTCTCCAAGGTAATAGTGAAGGGCATAACCCGACCATGTAAGGCTAAGATCGCATTGTTGGATGTCCGGGATAGAACAATATGAATGATGCACCAAAAGGGCTGACCGAACGACTCACCCAAATGTCTGACTACATTCTTTTATCTGTACTAAATTAAAATTACGTTATTGTAACTGAATTTATCTTGACTATCGACATTAGACTTCCTATAACAGATCCTCGTTAAGGGGTTTAGGCTGTACACTTGTACTCATTCCAACCAGACTCCAAGGGGCAAAGGGCTAAGTACGTATTTGTTATTTATTGTCACTTCCTCATGTCACGCTTCGGTAATTTGTGCGTAGGTTATTTATTTGATGTGATATCCATCAAAGTTGGATTGAATTGGATCTACTGAAAATTCTCAAGTAGATGAGGTTGACTAAGTTATGAACTTAATAGAGATGAACTGAACTGAAATGAGCTTAATAGAGATGAACTGAACTAAACTGAATAAAGATGAACTATACTTAATCGGCACTAAACTAAACTTAACTAAACTAAAATGAGCTAAGCTGAAAGTCCAAAAGAATAGGGCAATTATTCAATCCTTATCTAGTTCAATACCAAATATATACGGAGTATTCATTTTAAATAATATCGATTCAATTTAGTTTCCATCGATTCAATTCATCTTGCTTAACCGTCTTAACTTAACGGTCTTAAAAAGAATAAGGCATGTGTCTTTTAGGTCCAAATAAGCCAAGTTTGTGATAGAAACTCAAACAACAATAGGTCTCTCTTGTGACACAAACTTGTGACGGGTTAAGTACCACTCACATTATTAGAAAAGACAGAACTAAAGGTGTCTAGGGAATTACAAAAGGTTTGTCTTCATCTATGCAAATGAGTTGTGACGGATATTGCCGTCACAATGAGTTGTGACAGAACAGTGTGTACTCTCCTCTCCTGGTAATTTTCTCCCCTTTTCTCAGTTCTTTACTCGTTTTCTTAAATTTGTACTCCATATTCTATTTGATATGCTAACATATTTTAAAGTCGAAAGATTACAACTTTATACATTTTGATCAAGTTTTGCTGCAAATGATAATACTTGTTATACCCATTGATTCATGTAACCCCAATTCCTTGTTGCAGAAAATGATGAATGATAATTTCCAGAAGTAATTATTGTGTGAGACGGTCGGTAAGATGATCCATTTGTATAAAAAATACTCTTTAATTGATATATCAATAAATGAGTGATTTTTTATAAAAAGGACTGTCCCACGGTATGAGACCGTCTTATTCGAGAATTTGTGAATTTCTAGATACCCAGGTGATATCTATCTTTACTGAATGATTTGTGCTGTTTAATTTGCCTAGTTTGCTTCAAAGTTTGAATCTTTCAACTTTTATATGTGATATAATCATGAGGTTTCTATTATTGAAACAAAGTTCATGTTTTTGAATTTGGTAATTGTAGTTATTTTGAGATTTGATTTTTATAGTTTGCGATTAAAATGCAATTTGATGTGAGATAATTCTCCTGCATCTTATTGAGATCACTTTTCTTTGGTACTCCCTCCGTCCTGATCATTTGTCTACTTTTGATATCGGAGTATTCTAATCAAATGTCAACGAATGATTGGGACGGAGGGAGTATAACCTTAGAGCTAGTATTCTAATCAAACACACTGCTTTTTGATCTTAACTACAAAGAAAAATAACCTTTTTTTAAATAATTGAGGAACTGATAATTTGGTCGTGAGATTGTTGTACACGATCTTATTATATTTGATGATGCATTATCAAATATAGAAGATGTCAGATTGCCTACTGAACGGACTTTAAGAGTTTAAGGGCATAGATGAAGCTTAATGCAGTTGAAATGTTGAATACATAATTCTTTTTAGCCAAGTATTCGAGCATGTTTTTGATCTTGCCGATGCTCTCATTAACTCGTGCTTGACTCTCTGAAAGCATGGCTGAGAAGTGAGAATACCTGCTGATGAAAAAATACTGCAAGTGCTTGATAGGGATCCCCTCCCTCCCTATTATTAAAAGCAGCTAAACTTCTCAAGACTAAGCCATAGATATGCTGCATTGCTGCCTTTATGATGAGTACATTCAGAACTTTTGGAGTATCTGTGAGAAGAACCCACCGAATCTCCAATCTCTATCACATTGTTGATGTCAATATTATACTCTAAAGAGCTTTACTTGGGTTTGGGCGCTTTCTTGCTGTGTGCAATGAGGCGGCAGTCAAAACACTTGAGGTGCATTGTGTGCATAAGGTGCACAAGGTACAGGCACCAGGGGCGAGTCCAGGATTTTGATTTCGGTGTAGCAAAATAGATACTCAAGGCAAAGTGTATAGATAATTAGTGTGAAAGCGGTAAATATTGGTGTAGCAAATCACGAAATTCTAACTGAATTTTTTGCTTTTGGTGTAGCGGCCGCTACACCAAACCCCTTAGTGGCCTCGCCCCTGGGTACAGCAGACACACGACTGTGTAATTTCCATATTTTTCTTTCTATTTATTTTATTAAGCCCTTTACTTGTCCATTTATTTTTACTAGCTTTTATGGATTACTTCCCTTGTCATTAGAAAAAGATTTATTCTCTGATCTCGAGATATGCGGAGTACAAGTTTAACTACACCCCCTCATTTCACCTCACGCCTAATAAAAACTTTGCTTCCTTCCTCGTCAGTTCCGTTGATGGCTATTTTTCAACTTTTAAAAACTTGTCTAGAAAAAAGACAACTTCTTGCTGTGTGTAAAAGTTTAATCACAAATACTACCTCTGATGCACACTCTTAAGCTTTTACTGAAAAAAGAAGGTACATTTGTGAACTCTGGAGTATACCCTATAGTTTAGATTGTAGGACTGTGCACAAAACAATCTTTTTGGCAAATAAATATGACAAACAAGACCCTAGTTTAAGCTCTTGAATGTTCCGTGCAATAGCCATGTGCGATCCTATCTGGATCATTGGTATAGTATATGACTTGCATGTATGGGGTGGAGCTCATAAAAGGAGGGTGGAAAACAGGCACCGCTATTTTCCAATTTGTAGAATGCCAAATCTGATTTCAGATATGGCACCAACATAGGCTACAATTCCCGCTTCACTTCAATGCTCATAGAAAAGAAAGTCCATTTGTCCATTTGATTATGCATCAAGCTGCTGAACCCTTTTTTGGAGGTATGATTCCTTGTGTCAACTACTCAAGTTTTAAAGTTCATTCTTTATAGAGATGGAAAGAAGTATTGTGTGTACTTCATAGATTTGATGACTGTAGGCACTAAGATTCTGTCTGACCTCAAGAAATGTTGTTGACAGTAAATTTTTTGATATCCACGTCGAGAATTCATGGTAGGTGAGCTTGGTGTCATGTGTCAATAACAGATATATAGATCCTCTTATTTGATATGCTGCTGCACTTGTAATCTCAGCATATTGATAAGCTTGTGTGTTTTGATGATTATAAAATGCTCTTTTTGTCTGATGTAGGTCTATCAGTGTGTTCGTTATTAAGACGATTGCCTTTTAACACCCCAGCTATATCCTCGTATTGGAGTTTGAATGGCTTGAGGTAATATGAATTGTGTATTTGTATCATGTCATGGATTATACTTTTGCAGTATGTCAATGTGCTTTTGTCTTGCGATATATATTGAATTGAGGAGAGCAAGGGAAGCCTAGCCTCTTTTATCTGGACGTTAGGCTTTTTAGGCCTTAAAAATTTGTACCAGTGCTTCCCCTCCACCCTTCCTTGACCCCCACGAAACCATTTAGTTAGGTCTGGTATTTGTGGAGAAGTGAACCCTTGTCCTCGTAAATGAAAGGCGGAAGGGCTACCGGTTTAGGCTAGTACACATTTACGTCGGTAGTCTTTTTGTGACGGGGTTAGTTGAGTTAAAATTGGTATTTCATATGTAATTAAGTACGATTCTTATTTATTACGGAGTCGTATAGTTTGTCTTCAATGTAGAAGTATTCCTGTTTTGCTATTATTCTTATGATGCAATAGCAATTGGATTTGTTTTGAGTAGGTTTAAGTGTTTAATCCCCTCATGGCAATAGATTTCTGATTTTCAGACCTTCGAAGTTGCCTCTTGTTGTGGTGTTAATGGAAACAATGTTTGGCTATCCTCGTCAATCGTGAGAGATTCATAACTCAATCAGATTTGACAAATATTGAGGAGGAGAGACTACCATGAAGTTGAGATGTCTGTAACTATTGTAGCTCGTCTATCAAACTCTACCAAATGGTTAAGATGTTGTCAGTGGAGGGAGATTACGCTTATTTGGAAACAGGCATTTACAGAGAAGCCTTGGTAAGTCACAGCGTATCTACTTTTCTCATTTTTAGTTTTCTCGTTGTCATGGTTTTCAATTTTTGTGAAATTAATTTAAAATATCAAATTTTGTATTTCACCTGCCTTAGTAGTAAACCTTAGTGAGCATCACAGGCGATATTTAATAGATCATAACATTCATAGCTGAAAACATAGGCCGTATTTTTATTTCCCTTCCCATCTATTGTTGTGTTTTGATGAGTTACTTATTTTTTTTTTTTTTTACCTAGTGAATACTTGCATTTTAAGCTTTTGTCATATTCAGATATATAGGGTGTGTTTAGATAGCATCCGGGGAGGGAAGGGGAGTACTGGACGATCGATGAGAAAGAGAGGGGAGGGTTAACAGAGCAAGGGAGTTTTTCCTCCAAATTTTTCTTATGTTGAAGGAATTTTGATTTGTCTTGGAGGAGGGAAAATTGGGCTCTACCAAAGAGGTCTTGGTCTAGTGGTTAAGATGAAGGTATTGTAGTCCCAGGTTCAAATCTCCCTCCCCTCTATTGTAAAGGGACTAAGTGCGCGCTTCGTTAGACCAAAAAAAAAACTAAACGTGAAAATTGTAGTCCTCCCTTTTCCTCCAAATCCCTACATCCAAAGGGATATAGTAAAATTTAATGCTAGGTGCTAACAAAGATCAGTTCAGGATTTTGTTCATTCTTTTATTTGTTGAACGCTTCCTGGATCGTGCATATAACACACGCCTTTTAGAATTCAGCCTCTACAGAATTCACCGTCTTTCTGATTTCAGTTTGAATTCTAAGCGTACGATTACGTTTTGTTTTTTAATTTGAATTTATATGCAATTTACGGGAGTCATTGAAGCACTGGGGTAATGTTGTTGTTGATGTTTATAAGGGAGTAAATGGCCAATAAAAATACCAGTTCACTTTTAGATAGTTTTCCAGTTAAAACTTGATTTTATACCTAAAAAGTCCAACAATTATATTTAAACCTTAGTTTTGTAACATGTGACTGAGGTTTTTTTCCAAGATATATTTTGCTGAAAGCTTTTAAATTTGCTTAACCGGATTCATATCGCCTCACTTTGTAACATAAGATTCTATCAGTCATGTTTTTATGGTAAATTTATTGATAACCTGAATCGTCTCATGTACTTAGATCCAGTGGCTATCTATGAGTCAAGTTACACTAGAAGAAGTGGTTCTGATATTCCATTTTACCGGTGTTGCTTAGATCTTTTTACGTAGGTAGGTTGTCCTACACATACCTTCTCAATTTTATTTTTTGAGTAAATTTTGGTGAATTGTTCCTACGGTTTTATTGGCCATTCTTGATTTTGAATGAAGCACTTTCTTGTTACAAGTAGAGAGGTAGTGTTCCTGTCCTTTGTTA
>JAGPOY010005616.1:0-10887 GCA_018983105.1 Silene uniflora
TGTTACGTAAGGAATAGTATTTTTGGAAATGAGGTAAAATATTATGTGGTTTTTGACAAAAATCATAGACACAATAACAACAATCCACATTCATATAATCAGGGTATATAAGGGAGATCCAATGAAAGCAGAAGACAGACAATCTGAGAAGGAACAAACCAGTAGTCCATGACCATTTGCTTCATCCTTGATTCTAACCGAATAAACAGTGGTGACCTCTCGAAATCCTGCTTGTCATGAGCAGGTTCGATGAAATTTGCTTCAAGAACCCCTGTGATATATAATTTGAGTTAGAAAGTTAGAGAAATCATAAGAAAATAGAATTTACTAGACAAAGTATGAATGACGTGAAATGTGATACATAACAGTAAACATACCAACAACACCACACCCAACAGAGTTACCATCACGGGTGACTTTCCAGAAAGGCTGCAGAATGTAATATGAGCAACACTTTATAAAAAAAGGGAAAAAAAATTGCAACAGGGCAGAATAAAAAATTCACATGTAAAACATTAAAAGAGTAATGCAGCATGTCTTATTAGCAGGGAAATACCCTGATCAGACGATTTTTATGGTACACGTTGAACCCAGCAACTGCAAGAAGATCTGGAGCTTCTTTTATGAAACCAATAGTTGTTTTCACGGTAACCTACACAGCCCAAAAACTCATTTAAGCAAAACATATCGCTATAACTTAACAGCTCGAGTATGATACTTCCAAGCAATTTGTCAAATAGTAGAAGCAAATCATCATGCTAGCAAGGCAGATTAGATATTCTCCAGCTGGAAAAAGAGAAATAAAGGAATGGTTTGCTTCCTAAGGCAGAGAGAGAATGACTCTTTTCCACAATTCATAACCACAATAGAACATGCACATTCCACAAGGAACTAACTAATGTCAATGTGCTTGGTTTCCCAGGAATGTTACACGACAAAGATGCAATCACTTATGACAGGCTTTCTAATAGAAGGGGTTGCAGTTCAATGTCAACTTCAGTTGTACTGCATGGGCATGTGTTCAAACTGAATACATCAGATTCTTAAAAGTTTTCATTGCTAGTGGAGCCAATAGATTAACTATTTTTTACCCTCGGAATATATGGTGAGTTTTAAAATGGCTAGTTGGCTTCTTATTTTTTAAGTAGCAGCGCACTTATTGCTTCTTACATCGGTACATCAAAGGCCACCTCACACTTAGGACGGGGCAAGGCTCCTACTTTGAATACCTCTACAGCCCTACCCTCTGTTGTTGGGTGTTAAATAGGGACATCAGGGTAATATTGTTGTTATGATTCCTAAATATTCACATTAATGAGAAAAATCGCAGAATTAGTTTACAGGCAACTACAAGTTTGTCACTGGTTGATGATATGCTAACTCTCCAGACTCCACTTAAAATAGGACAAATTGTTTTGTTTGATACGTAAAGAAGAAGCTTATATGATATCTTTTCAGTCAGAGAGAGAACAACAATTCACTTCTATTATTCTATTGCCTTCCAACTGCACCAGAAAAGAAAAGACATAAATGGTCTGTAGTCAGCAGACTGGAACCAGAATCAATGAAATAACATTTCATATTAACCTCTTTTGATGTAGCAGCAAGCTGAGGTTTGTAGGACACCACGTCAGGGAACTGAAGATCGCCAGCAATGTCATGTTGCTCAATAGGTTTACCTCTTAACAGGATTTTGAAGTTTTTGAATTTCCTCAGGTACAAAATGGAAGCATATGCCTAAAAGTTGCAAATATCAACACTTTAGTCTGGTACTAAAACACTAATCTGGACTTGAAACGGAGACATAACATCCGAAAGATCAAAATGTGAAAATAAAGAGAAGATGAATATTAATACAGACACGGAAAGTTACCCGTAGTGAATAACGAAGGCGGTAAGAGATGTGAGATTCTAACTGAATAGTTCTTTTATTCACTTTTGAGCCACTTACTCGACTAGTTTCATCCCTTAGCTTTATATCCTGTTCCATAATAAAGAGCAGGATTAAATGTTACTTTGCTTTAGGATGGAATTAATGCAAATTGAAACAACCAACATGATGAAAATCCACCGTATCAAAAGCATTAATCTGCATTGATGCAACCGCGGGCAGCAAGATTTTAATTTAAAACGAGACTAGAAATTCTAAATGTGGAAAACTGAAGTTCCTTGCTAAATTGTAAGATAAATACTTGCACTAATTTACAAACAGCATGATGATGAAGATTAGCATAAAGATTAATAGGAGAAGCAAGCATGACTAGGAGCAAAAGAAGCTGAACCGATAACAAGGAGAAACAGTCAGAGGAAGTTTCTCAAAATTGAAAACTGAACCTCTTTCTATGTCAGTTAAATGCAATTATCCTCTTGTCAGTATAGTTTTCAAGAAATTATGGCAACTATAAATACAGAATGGGCTATGTCCTCCTAATGACCCGACGATACCAACAATAGTGAAAGCAAAAGCGTGAAACAAACTCTACTTTGCCAACCTTGTGAGTTGTGAGTGAAATTTCTTTTCCACTCGGCACATACAGAGAGGCAAATGATTGACAGTCCTAACAGAAAGCTCTTGCTAAGATCATAATAAATTAATAATATGGATACCAACCCCTCAAAAAAAATATGGATACCAATGCTTTACCTACAGGCATTTCTTTCTATTTGTTCTATGTACAAGCAACATACCTCATCATCATCATCAAAGCTCAACTCATATATTCCTTCATCATTCAGCCAAAGGTTGTATACTACTACTTTCGTTCCATGTGCTCCAATATCCTCAAACTGAAACCAGCAGATAAATTATCAATCTAATAGTCACAACAGCTCAACAAGAGTACATTTTCCCTCCTAAAATCAGGTCAATAACAAAAGAAAAAACTATCCAGACTATGCAGTTGCCTCTTTTTGCCTAAGCCTCTTCATTTCAGAGTACCAAGTTTCATTTTTCGAAGTTACTACATATTTGGAGCCATATGCTTCCCCCCAAATCAGAACTTGTCTCTTCTTACTTTTGTAGGTAAGATTTTATACACGATAGCTTGAGAACATAATCATCCATCTCTCATTTTGTATATGGGTGTCACATTTAGGGTGTCTTTGGCTATGGGGGGTCACCCTTATGGTATCCTTTTGTAGATGAGTGTCACCTCTATGATATCTTTTTGTACATGGGTCTCATCCCCCCCTTGGTGTGTCCTTTAATGAATATTTTATCCTACTTATCAAAATAAAATAAAATTAAGTTATCAACTTTGAGTTTTGATAGTTGAAACAACCTGCATCATAAGTTCCTCCTTTGACGTGAACGGAGACCATTCGAGGATTGTATTCAAGTTCGTTGTCCAATCATCCTGTGAACCGTAGATTATTGGTTGCGCCCAATGGTTAGAAATGTCGTAATCAACCTGCAAAAAAAAGACAGGCAAACATTACAAGACTATAAGCCAGAAACAAACATATAATAAACCAAATCCCTCCATCGCATCCATTTGGTTATGTGTGCTTTCAGATCAGTTTTTTCTATAAGCACACGCAAACAGAGGTCGGGGTATTTATAATGAATATGTTAGACTGAAATGGCGGTCCACAAGTCACATTAGAATAACAATTATTTTAGCACAAAAAAACTAAATAGGATACTAAAAACTGGCTGGCATGTGCCACAAAGGAATACGTGAACAATGGATGAGACAGAGGGAGAGTCAAAGAAACTTCCTAAGAGTCGGATCAAAACATACCATGGGGACAATAACATCATCTTGCCCTGTCAGTCGCAAATACGTATAAGATAGTAATCCAACACTTTGCGTAGCTTGGCTAAGGATGTAAAAGATAAGAAACAATCATATAGCATTAGTAGAAGGAAATATATTTAACAACACTACCAAGAAAGGTAAGACGGTGAACAATAGTTTTCTATAAAAGTTGCAGAATATACTAAAAGGGTAACAACAAAGAGTTTGCACTTTGCAGAACAGTTATGGTCAATCAAATGTACGATTTGAGGGGCAGATGTTTTTCCACAATCCACATTAGATCTCAACCAAACCATCCAGCAAACAAAGTCAACTAAAACCAGCCGAACTAGGTGAAATTACCCTGATTTAGTGGAGCGACTGAAAACTATCACATCTGCACCAAGGCGCATGGTACTTGTCTTAAATCCATTGCCATCTGAAACGAGACACGTATGTTTTGGATATCAGTAGGCAGAATCATGAAGTATAACAATCGAGAACCATAGGAAATAGGGCTAAAAAGGACACATATAAAAGGTAGGGAAAGGGTATCTAACGTAGCATCTCACAAGCAGTACATATTGAGATAGCAACAACGACAACATTATCCTTCCTCAACAGCCTCAAGGGCTCCCAGAAATAGCAGGCTAAGGGACACGTTTGCTTCATTAGAAGATAAGATATAAACGTACCCATAATCCCACACCTCTCCCTGACATCTAATATAAAACACTTATTGAGCTAATCCCATACACATACAGAAGTGTTATTGCCAGGAAAGTACACACTTCGTAGTTTCGACAACTATATGAGCACCCTTCTGAACAGTTCTCATTTAAGCAAATTGAAAACAAAGTAATTTACAAATGCACAAGTATGTAACAAAGGTCGTGGATACAGGCACAAGTGTGTAAGTGTGTAACAAAGAGAAACGTCAAATGAGAGAGGGGAACAGCCTAAGTAACAAACTGTGAATACGGTAATTTGATGTTCATATAAAATTCTCACTTCCACAAGAAAAGAAGGTAAAACTTAAAATTGCCACTAACAGCAAAGCTCCTTTCCCTTCAGAGCATCAAATATGTAAAATACTCACATTGCCCGATTGTAGTATTTGATTTCTTTGAAGAGTATCCCAAGCTCATACATTTTCGCATGCCATCAGGATTCATTCCACCCCCATCATCTGGAGACAATTTAGCATAAGTGTCAAATGGCACAACCCTCTTGCATGTTGCAACAAAGTGAAAGTACGTGAAGTTCTCATGTCTATGAAATAATAACATGAAGACTGATTAAGTAAATGAGTTACCATGAAAAAGTAATGCGGGAGAGTTATCTTTTGCATTAATAATTCTATCAACCTTTACAAATGTAGCGCCATTTGGTATCTATACCAAGCAAAAAACATATACAAGATAAGCAAGGCGAGATATAAACTTAAAAACAATACACATATAACGAGCCGGTAAAAGTAAGACCACAAATAAATAATTGTTCATCACATTATATCAGATACATATATTAAGGAGATCCTTGAACCATTTATAGGCCCAATAATAATAGGAGTGAATTGCTAAGGGTAGTATGCAAGTGCCGAGGAACGAAAAATGTTCCTTTTTTTTGTGGAAAATACAAGGCAGCTCATTGTCATCACTCCACTGCCTATAAAGAAGGTTTTACGCTAAGTAGGGCAAGACGTACAAGGAGATCCCCTGCAATAATGGAGACTTTGCCATGTGACCCTTAAAGGGAACGGAATATCCCTCTGCTACTTTGAGGGAAAAAAATGTCAAGTGTTCTACACACAATAATGATCTACTCCATAATAACTTTAGCTCTATTGGAAACGGACGGAAAATACATGGCAAGATACAAATACCAAATTCTTATCGGCAGGGAGGGAAGAAAGTAGGAAACTTAACATACAAAAGGAAATCCAACAATAATTTTCATACATCCCACAACTGAAATTGGAACCTATATAAATAAAATTGCAGGTGTTCACCTCATCAACAGCATTATCCAAGAGCTCTGCAATAGCTGTAACACAAAAGAACAAGAAAGAAAATTTCAGTAAATGAAGTAACTGAACCAAATAACTTAATACAAAAATGTAACCAATGCGGGTAGGAGGGTAAATAAAAACAAAAATAAGGAAAAACTCACAATGTATACTCCCTCCGGCCTAATCATTTGTTTACGTTTGCTTAAAATACGCCTCACAAAGAAAAAAGTAAATAAATGAATGGGACAGAGGGAGTACCTATTATAAACCTACTTTCCAAATATTATACCTAGCATACACTCCCTCTGTCCCGGTCATTTGTTGTCCTTTTCCATATTGGGGTGTCTCAGTCATTTGTTGTCCTTTCTATTTTAAGAATGAACTTGATGAGCAATTTGATCCTTCACACTCAATTTCTTCCACTTGTCATTTAGTAATTGGCCCCTACCTCTTTCCTTTGTCTTTGTGCCAAAACCAAAGGAGAACAAATGACCGGGACGGAGGGAGTACATTTCAGTAGGTTGTGATTAATTTGTGATGAAAATTAGAGCCATAAACAAAGTAAATGGATACTGAGTGTACCCATGTAGGTGAGGGCGGCTGATGTGATTCGCAGGAATTCGAACTTGGTATGAAAAATGAGTTAAACGCATATGCAAGGTGTATAAGATTTGACTATAAGGCAAATTGAACACAAATGAAACATAAGCAAAACTACTGAAGAATTTAAATTTGCGCATTCTAAACACAAATTAGTCGGAAAATGGTACCGCCAAAAGCCCATTTATGAGAGGTAGCATTGGAGTGAAGAAACTTGGGATGTACACGAGCATGCTCCAATTCACCTGTAGATGTAATCATAGTACCAATCATGAAACAACAACACATACAATAACAGTTGATATTGAAATTCAAAAGGGAATGGTAATTACCTTGGATAGGAACAAAAGAAGAAGGCCCAATTTCATAATTACCGGCTTGCCAGAAACTCCGACAATCGAGCTTTAACTTGTCGAAAGCGGGATCCGATGGGATAATAGCCGACGACGATGCCGGAACCCTAGTTGTTGGTTGGTGCGGAAGTTTGCGAACGGTTGTTGCTGGTGCTGCTTCGTCGTCGCTGCTGTCTAGTTCGATCACATTATTGTTAGCTGGTGAAGGTGGCATTTTGCGCTAATTCTTCAAACTCTCGCTAATTGGGAAGTGGGAACTATGGTATTTACGCTGCTCGTTTTATTTTTGGTTTTTCTGGGATTTTTTCTTCAAATTCAAAGTGGCACTTTATATTTGAGTTTCAATATATATCGCGTTTTTATGACAAATTGACCAAAACGCCCTTGTCACAATTTTACTCTCACATTTTTTTTTCGAAATTATTAAATCTCGCACACAATTATTAAAGCGGAGAAGTAGCAAATACACCCTAAACGTTTACACCTATGTGCAATTTAGCCCCAAACGTTTCCCTACGTGCAAATTGGCTCCATAAGTTTGATATAAAGTGCAATTAAGTCCACTTAATATTTTCCGATCAATTGTTCACCGGAAAAGCTGAAGGAGACACCAGAGAAAGGCAACGACAAAGTAGACAGCAAGTCAATGGTCTTTTAGAGGCAAATTCAAGTGACAAGCGTGATTATAAAAAGCACAACGACAATCTTGGCAATTAGCGACGTCAACAGGACGGATCGGTATAGAGATTACGGCAACTGAAAGTCCTAAAACGACGACGAATTGGAGAAGCAGGCTTGATTGACGTCAAGGGGGTGTTGGTAATTGGTAAGAAGGAAGACATTGAAGATGAAGACTTAGACAACTACTATGATTGCAAGTTTACAACGATCAGCAATGCTAGGTTGAATTCCCCATTGTTGATTGCAGAAATTAGGGCTTGAGGTGATGATTTGGGGAAAATGGTGGATGTTTTTTTGAACTTTATTGCACATTATACCAAATATTTGGAGCAATTGACCGGAAAACAGGTGTAAACTTTTGGTCTTTATTTTTTCCGGTGAGCAATTGAACGGAAAATAGTTAATTGGACTTAATTGCACTTATATCAAACTTATGGAGCCAATTTGCACGTAGCGAAACGTTTGGGGCTAAATTGCACGTAGGTATAAACGTTTGGGGTGTATTTGCTACTTACCCCATTATTAAAGTGTCCTTGTTTTCTCTCTAATGTCAAAACACCATTCATCTAAAATTTCACAAATCACATACATCATTGATAAATTAGTTTGATAAATACAAATACTATATAGTGCGTTGATAAATTATATACTTCGTTCAAAAATTACACATACTGTATTCATAAACTTTATACATATTACATTAGAAAAAATGCATCTAAGTAAAAGACAATTAGAAAAAATAATATACAGTACAATCAAACTAAAAAAAAACTATATTGTACAGTTAAAAAAAACAAAGCATTCATCTACTACTACCTACTGTTACTACCCTTCGCCGACCAACCCATCGTTAGCCGTCTTTTCAACATCCTTCCCGTCGCCGGCCAGCCAACAACTCATCCGTTACCACCGTAATTAGTAAACCCCATAAACCACCACACCCTTTGTCATTGCCGTTACTGTCGTCCCATTGCCGTCGAACCCATCGCGGCCGTCCTTCGCCGGCCAACACATGGACAACCAACAACAACTCCGTAATCACCATAATTAGTAAACCCAAAAACCCTAATTAGCAATTTATTAATTTAGACATAAAACTCTAATTAAAAAGTAATAGAAATATAAGAAAGAGTCAATTAAATTAGAAATATTTGATTAACGAATTAAATACTTATCGTTCATGATAGAATAAGAAATTTAAGGAGGTAGAAGAAGGCTAAGGGGTTAACAATCGAGAGAAGATAGAGATAATTAGGTTTAATGTGTTTTTTAGTCAAAGGGTAACTGTAACACCCCAACTATCCGGCCAAGATAATCGGAGCGTTACCATCTCGGTTTCCCGAGGTAGTGTTTCAAAACTCGGATAAAAGAACATTTAATTATAAATATAAAGGTTTAATGATTACATAAACGTAAACAAATGAAATACAACTCATTACTACTATGCATCTAGACTACCACATGTGTCTCGTGACTTCCAACTCGTCCCGCATCCCACGTGTTATCCATATAACCTGTACACAATCGGCTCCCCATATGATTAAGAACGTCATATGGATCAACGCAGGCCACCCCCAAGAGAGACGGGTGACGGACACACAACAACAAACGTCAGTCTCAAGATAAGGGCACATAAAAGATACGAAGTATGTAAAGTGAAAGAAACAAGACGACAATGAATACGATCCTCATCTCCATCATGTAACCCGACACCGGGACACGCCCAGACGTGCCTAATCTCATAAGGTACTCCGAACACGTCGGTGGTACCGGGCCCAAGAGCGACTCGGGTCCCCTGTCGGACGTCGTGTCTCACCCACACGAGCCCCTCCAAACTCAAGCCATTAATGTGCACATCCCCCTTGGAGTGGGAAGCTCCAAGAGGCGACCTAAGCGGAAGACGATCTCCCAATCGTCCTTCGTCTCCACAACAACCATAATACCATCACCAAACCTTCAATATACAAAAAATGACCAACAATGGATCGTAATGCATTATAATTACCCTAATCATCTCATAATGGCATAATTAGCGACTAAACATGTTATAATGCAACTAATCTAATTATATGAGACTAATTACATAATTAACTACTAAACATACAATGACCCAAATATTGAAACCGAGTAGGATTAACCTACCTTTTAGCATACTCCGTAAGCCATCCATCATAAGTAAGATCCGTCTCATAAAACCGTCTCACCCTAAGCAAATCACACAATAACTATCACCACATATTCTAACTATAATACAACATCAAAACCCCTTATTAACACCCATAATTACTCATCTTACATATACTAATTACTAATTAATAAAATAAAAGGAAAAAGGTGTTAACTTACAAAAGGTGATAGAAGAAAGGATGTGGCTCCACCTAGATCCTTGCTTGGCCATGGAAGAGGGTGGTTTAGGGCGAGTTTAGGTGAAGGAGATGTAGTTTAGAGGGATAAGATGTTAGGTAGAGAGGGGTGGATTGTGTTTGGGATAAGGGGAAATTCGAAATAAGGTTTCACGGGTGAG
The DNA here is from genome assembly GCA_018983105.1 of Silene uniflora. NCBI lineage: Eukaryota > Viridiplantae > Streptophyta > Magnoliopsida > Caryophyllales > Caryophyllaceae > Silene > Silene uniflora. Next base: position 9,910 of record JAGPOY010005616.1, read on the forward strand.
GACAATTGGCACTCGATCGAGTGAACCAGTCACTCGGTCGAGTGAAACTGCTACTCGACCGAGTGGAACGTACTCGGTCAGCTAAGCGTCTTACTCGGCCGACTGCAAAATCGTTAGGTCTCGAATGGGTTTCCACTCGGTCTATATGACCGAGTACTAGGTCGAGTAAACCCAAAAATTCGGGTTTTTACAGTAACAAATGGAAAATTTGGGGTAAAAAGTACTAAGATGAGTAAAAATTAAACACAAACTCTTTAATCTTCTGACCATCTCCGACCACCCATTCCCCATGCACCCCAGCCCTAATCGCCCATCCCCCAACCACCCAACCCCCCGCCCCGACGACCAACCTGCGTCGTCGAACCATCCCTTCGTCATCCACCGCTCATCTCGACTTAAAATCATCACGAAGCGTCAACCCTGCGTCGTCGACCACCCTCATCCCTTACCCCGCGCCATTGACCATTATCGTCCATATGCCATAGACCAACCAACCCCTTGCCCCATCGACCCCTCCCTACCGTGGATCCAACAATCGTATCTCCTTCCCCTTTCTCCGTTCCTCAACACTCATGAACGTCGTCCCTCCATCGTCGACGACCTAATGAGTAATAACATTCCCCTTACTTCGTCGTCGGTCAGTTTATGAAGTGGTGACTGGGGCGGGTGTGGAGGCTGGTGGAATTTCTAGGGTTTTGATTTTTTTATTGATAAGGTAAAGAAATTAGATTATCAATCAATACCATCCTTCCGGATGAGAATGGTAAAGGAAAATCAACGATTTTCAATTACCAAGAAGCAAGCATATAGTAAAAGGGCAACAATAAGAAACTCTCAAAATCTCATTAGAAAGGAGATTATTGGGATCTCTTGGGTTGTCCTCTCTTTGTGTGTGAGAAATGAAGGGGGTAAATGCGAAAAAAGACGAAAAAAGTGTGTTGGATTTTCTAATATGCGTGTTGGATTTAACACGTCCCC
>JAGPOY010005617.1:0-10886 GCA_018983105.1 Silene uniflora
AGCCCAAGGAGACCGTACTTTCAAAGTAAACGGTCAAAGATTGAAGCATTACTATGTGGGCAATCCCGTCCTAAGGGAAGTGAGCACCCTTGACTCATCGCTTGTTTATTAATCAACTCCTTATTCATTGAGATAATTGTTGGCTTGTTCACTTGGTCGAGCCTACGACGTTAAACAAGGGCGCTATATGGGAGGCAACCCATACGATGATTATAGTGCAAATTTGTTGGATTTGTGAAGCATACTTGTTCAAGGGTGAAGTGTTTGGAAAATGAGTTCCGTTGATCATATGCTCATTCGAGTTTGCATTGAGTTGAGAGTGACTATTGAGGTGAAATGAATTCCGAGGGGTACTTTACCTTGACGGAGCTCCGATTTGCTATGGAAGGGCGGAATTTTGCCTTCCATAGAGTGCTTGCTTAAATTTGCAACCGAAGGAACCAAGAGTACCCAACCAGGTACAATTGTACCCGACCGGGTACAATTACACCCCTCGGCTGCAGTGCATTTTATGAAGAAAATGGAGCAAAATTGAAGAGTACCCGACCGGGTACAATTGTACCCGATCGGGTAAAATTGTACCCTACCGGGTAAAAATTGTGCCCGACCGGGTAAAAATTGTGCCCGTCCGGGTACAATTATACCCCTCGGCTGCAAATCCGGAATTAAGACTAATTCTTCCTACGTTTTCCACTTTATTTCATTTTCACCTATAATCTTCATCTTTTACACTCCATCTTCCCTTCAACTCCATTAAAACACCTTCCACATTCAACCTTCAACCTTCAAATTAACCCACTTCCACTCATCAAAATCCACCCAAATTTTACTATTATCATCCCACCACCTTGTATTTCAAGATCCAACCGTCAAACCAAGCTTACCATCACACGAAATTTTTCGATTCCGAAAATACCCCGCGTCCAAACTAATTTCTACTGCGTTTCTAAAGTGTTTTTCATGCTTTTGGTTCGTTGGGGAGTATTATTTTCGGTATTTATCAAGGGTTGAAGCTTCTAATCAAGGTTTCGGGTCTCAATTTTTGTGGTAAACGAGATTTTGGGGAACTCAAGCTAAAGGAAAGGGTTTTTGGATTGATAATGGCAACTCAAAGGCAAAGAGACCTTCTAAAAAATGCTATCACATCAAAAAGAAAGGTAACCCCTCCTACCCGACACTCTAGTGATGAATTTGATGTTTCCTTTTCCGATAAGAAATTACTAGCTGCTTTTAATTCGTTTATGGAAAGGAAATGGGAACCCATAAGGTGGGCTTGTGGGAAGACTATGGATAAGATGGGTATTAATAGGGAAGTTCAAATGTTGTGTGCTCGAATAGGAATTTCCAATATTTTCGATGCTGATGTTGAAACCTATCCCGCCCTCGCGACGAAATTTTTTGTCACATTTGAGTCACAACTTAAGCCGGACTATGTTGATTGCTATGTTAGATTTCAGTTAGGAGGAGTAAGGCACCGTATGTCTTTTGAGGATTTTGGGGGACACTTTGGGTTTAGGATTTTTCCCGGGGGTGGTTCTAGGCCGGGACAAACTAGTGACCATCTTGCTGACTGGGCCCTATTTTGGCGACGTATCACCCGGAGGACAACATTTGAGAGATGTAAAGAAATTTCCGCTCGAATCCGAAACACCGTCCTCCGGTACTTCGCTAGGATTTTGGCCTCTTCCCTTTTCTCATCGGCCGAGACTCATCACAATTGTAGCTCCTTAGCCGTTCACCTACTCCAAGAAGCAGTTTACTCTAGAGAAAGTACCATGGACCTTACCTCCGCCCTTGTGAGTCACTTTAATGAGGTCATCTCCAAACCCAAGACCACCATTTCTTGCGGAGGGCTCATCACTTTATTGGCCAACTCCTTAGGTATTGACCATAACCATGCCCATGTGGGGGGAGGAATTTGGCTAGAGGAAAAGCACTTGCTATGGTTAAGGGAAGTGAAAGGTCGATTGATGTACCATATTGTTGACAACCGTTTTTTTATGATGCCTGACCCCGTTGCAACCACCATATCAAACCCTTTGAAATGGGGAATGCCCTATAGAGATAACGAATGGCAATGCGAGGGGAGGAAGTGGTCAAAATTGGTACATGAAGGGGTGGTGAGATTTATTGTTTATGGACCTAATGACCTTGAACCTTTGGAGCAAGTACCCATTGTCCAACAACCCGCGGCATTTGATGACAACCTAGGAGGAGGGGGAAACCGAGAGGAACCTCATGTTGAGAATAGGGAACCCGAGGTGAGAGTGGAACCCGAGGTGAGGGTAGAACCCGAGGTGAACATGGGTAGGGGGGACCCCACCGAGAGGGAAGAGTCCTTTGTAGCAAGTGAGGACATCTATGTGCGACCCCAACCCACTATGCATGAGAGTTCACTTGGGAGAGGGGAATTTCTATCCTCTTTATTTGATGTTGGAGGATCTTCCTCCCATGTAGAAGCTACCCAACCTAGCTCCTCCCAAGTACCTTCCTCCTCCCAACCCACACAAGCTCCCTAATTTGATTTCTTCAACTTTAATTTTGGAACAAACACTCAACAACAAGAGAATGAATTTGTATACCATCAACACGTGGTACCATATATGTTGATCAACAACCTCAAGACCAACCGTCACATACACAAATCACTTCTTGGGGACCATCTTCTACCCAATTGAATGACCTTTATAGCTGGGTGACGGAGACTAGAGACCTTTCTAGGGAGGCCCGGGAATTGGGTACTAGTAACCGGGCTTATATGGAGGATACACGTAGGATCACCTTAGAGAACCAAAGGCTATTCGAAGTGAGTCGAGATTATAATAGGGAGACTAGGAACATTGCTTTAACTTCACTCCTTTATGGTCAACGAAACTCATCTAGAATAGAGGATCTCTATGGTAACCAAGAGAACATGTTAAGGCAATTGGATGAACTTAGGCAACGAAATCACCAAGCCCGCCAACCCCCTTTCAACTACCCACCACCCGGTTTGCAATAGGTGGTGCGTTGTTGGGGGCTTGATGATTTTTGTCATACACTCTTACTACTTCATGTGTGCTTTCCAGTTTCCACTTTCAAAACAAGAGTGTGTGTATCGCCAAGCTCTTTTCATATGCCCTTTCATGTGTGACCCCTAGCTTGTTCTTAAGATTGGTTGTTGTTATTTTACTCCCCTCTTGATTATTGATGATTTTGAGAATGATGTTGTGACCCCCTTTAATTTGATGATGTGAATTCTAAGATGTGAATTGTTTGATAGCCCACCCTTCTTGCTTCTTTTAAGGAAAATCCAAAGCCTTTTGGCATGCTCCCCGTAAATCAATCCAAAATTTATTTCCTCTCCCTTGAATCCAAATTTACTTCTTGTTGTAGTGTAGATTGCATTTAGTGTACCTTGTGCTATATTAGGAATAGAGCATATAGTCTGCATTCATATAGGACCTTGCATTAGATTTATTTATGTAACATATTGTCACATGTAGTTGCATCCATATTAAAGATTGAAAATTCCACCAAAAACATGCTTTCAATTTTCCGAATTTCCTCCATACACTTATTTCCATTGGAAATTTGTACATAAATAAGTGTGGGGAGGAACTTCACAAAAATTAAAATCCAAAAACATGTTATTTCCTTTGATAAAAATTAAAATCTAAGAACATTTTTTTTCCTTTGATAAAAATTAAAATCCAAAAACATGTTATTTCCTTTGATAAAAATCAAAATCCAAAAACACGTTCTTTTCTTTGATAAAATGAAAATAGAAAAACAAGTTCTTTCCTTTCAAGAAAAATTAAAAACACAAAAATATGTCTTTAATTTCTTTATTCTCTCCCTATATTTCGTTCCATCGAGGACGATGAAAGTTTCAAGTGTGGGGAGGGAAATATCCACCTTGTGAATATTTGTAAAATACTTATACTTATACATACAACAAAATTTCAAAGAAATTTGAAAAATTGTGAATATTTGTGACATATAAATACTTATACTACTTATACTTACTCTTATACTTATATTTATACTTATACTCATTCTTATACTAATACTCATACTTATACTTATACTTATACATACTTGTAAATATTACATACATTGGTATCTTGTCTATTTTTGTCTTCCCTAACACACTTGTAGGTACACGCCACATGGAGCACTAGGAACGGGATTAGAAGACGCTTGGTAAAGGGTTTCCAATCCTCTTCCCCTTGCCTTTCTCTTTATTTGCATATATTTTTATGAGGAGGACGGGCTTGTGTTTTTACGGATGCTCCATTTCTGGAGATTGTGGATGTTGTGACTATTGTGTGTTAGGTATAGATTTCTCATAATTTTTGACAAGTTTTGAAATTTGGGAAAAGAATGGACCGTCAATGATGATAATTTGTTTTAGCCATGCTTTTGCCCTCTTAATAGCTTGCTTTTATGTGACATTTAGTTAGCCGAGTGTTTTCTTGAAAGCACTCGGGGGAAGATAGGCTAAATTGATGAGTTTTTGACCACCTTGTGATACTAGCTAGACCTTAGACCTTACCAAATGCCGTATTTTGCTACTTATATATATGCAAGGATTAGAGCCAAAAGGGGTCGGCACATCCATAACCGACCCCATTCTAGGATGTGAGTAGATCTCCTTACTTGGGTTGTCATATCAAAACGCATAAGCATGACATTTGTTCCTTAATTCGCAAAGTGTACATTATTTTTGCATGCATTTTTGAAGCAATTTCATTATATGTTATAGCCTCACATTGCCAAAATTGACTCTCTTTCGACCCTTTAGATTAGGACCCTCCTTTTTGTTACCCTCTTCGAGCCTTAGCCTATTCCTTTGGCAAGCCAACTATATCAACTACTTCCCATAAACAACTCTCCTTGATCAAGAAGTTGTCATTGTTTTTTGTGGTTGAATCTTCGGGGAATTTGAGTCCTAAGTGATGAGTAAGCTAATTTTGCAAGAGTTGAAACAATTGTGTCTTTTTGGTTAAAATCATGTTGAATAAGAGGCTCCATAAGAAAAGAAAAAGAGAATAGAAAAGAAGAAAAATGAAAAGAAAAAAAAGGGGAAAAGAAAGAAAGAAAAAAGAAAAAAAGATCGTGAACTATGTCTTTGTGACCAATAATCGATTCCGTACCTCTTGCACATCATTAAGAGGTGCGAATCTTGTGAATAATAAAGGGCAAGTTGATGTATTTTCCGAATGAGCCTAGCCTTCCAATATGTTGGTGAACTTTGTTGCTCATTTGTTGTGTTAAGTTTGGGTTAAAGTGATGGTTTTGACGACTTCTTGAAATTAAAGCCTCACATTCCGATAATGGTGCTTGCAACACTCCCTTTTTACCCTTGTCCCTTGCCCCATTTCAACCCTTATTGCTTCATTATGCATGTTTCATTCATTTTTTTGTACATCTTTGCTCGATATTAGGAAGAAACACCATGCTAGATTGCGGGCGATCTCTTGTAAGTCGTAGTAGCTAGGAGAGTGGTTTTTAACTCATTTTGCACAAAATCACCCGAAATTCACTTGAGAGACGAGAGAAATCCGTGAGGAGATCGGCATTTGAGCCTTTGTGGTCTTTGGTTTAGCACATAGTCGAATCTTGTGTAGTGTCATCTACAACTTGAATTTTTGGCCAAGTTTTCCCCCATTTTCCCGCCTTAGAATTCGTTTCTTAGGCACATTTTTGATGTCGCATTATTTGGCTTGAGCTTGATCTAGGGCATTAGCATTTTGCTATTACTTTGAGATGGTCCTTCCCATAATTTCAAAATTCTTGTCCAAATGAAATCATGACCACTTTGATGAGGGAAGTGGTCACCTTTTGAAACCAATGCTTCCAAAACTTTTAAGTTAATGATCTTCACTTCTTGGCTACATTACACTTTTCTTGCAAGACCCAGCTTGCCTTGTGAATTGTGCTTTACCTCATAAGCACAATTTCGTGAGTTGAAGGGGCGTTGAGTGCGCTAAAACTCAATCGGCATTATTGTTAGTAGAGTAGTCATAGCGATGCTTATATTGTGCATCCGATTTGGTAGCTAAGGAGAGTCTTATTTTCCCTTCTTACTCGAGGACGAGTAAGGGTCAAGTGTGGGGAGGTTTGATAACGTCATTTCATTCCTCATATTTCGAATTTAAAGACTCCAATTTATCGACATTTAGCTAGTTTACTACGCCACTTAGACTATATTAGTTTAATCTTGTCCAAATCCCGCTAATTCTTGCATATTTAGTGTTCGCGAACCTTTTTACTTGTTTTGGCTTCATTTTTGCAGGTACTCTACTCGTAAATACTAGCAAGACGGGATTGGAGCAAGCTTAGCAAACAAAAGGAAGGAAAATAGAAGAGTGCTGCCGAGGGAGTAAATTCTACCCGATCGGGTAGAATTTCACCCGACTGGGTAGAATAGTACCCGACCGGGTACAACCCAATTTCTAGGCGTTTTTGGGTTTTTTGTCAAGTTTACCCGACCGGGTGAAATTATGCCCGAACGGGTACAATTATACCCCTCGGCTGCAATTTGTATTAGACTGAATTACTTTTCCTCCAAGGCTTTGTAAGACATATAAATAGCTAGATCTAAACATAATTAGGCATCTAATCTTTATCATTAAGCAAAATTTGTAAGAATTAAGGAGAGATTACTCTAATCTTCTGATATTTATTCAATCATTCCTCATTAATCAAGGGGTTATTATTATTATATTATTGTTCTTCAATTTCCACATCTTTCCTTTATTGTTGGTATTACCTTCTTTCCTTTAATTTTTACTTCTTCACTTTGTTATTTATATCAATTGTTTACATATTAATTAGTTTGTTCCTGTTTGAATGTTTGATCAAAATTCCTTGATCTATTTTGTTGAATTGCATGATTAATCATAGTAATCAATTTTATACAATGTTTAATTTCAAAGCTTCCAATTTTAGTGATCACCTTGTCTCAATAACTATGATTAGTGAGTAGTTTCGTTACTAGGGTGCGTTTGGACCCCGACATGACTAATTTACCTAATTAGTTCCACTTTAATTAATTGTTGAGGGGGAATTTGTTGGGTCTAAGCTTGAGATTTATATTGTCTATGCTCTAATTGAGATAATAATCGGTTTTGACCCTTGTCCACCAACGGGAGTTGGTTAGGTCGGCATTTGATTACCCTTCTTAGTTTTCTCGCCAATTTAGGTTGAACCCGGGAGGGGGAACTTGAATTGGGTGCTCATGCTTAGCGGTTTGAAATTCACCTTTGGGAGAAGGGTCGGGATGACCGGGGAATATCGCGTACTTAAACCTTGACCTATTGTGTTAGACGAGCGAAGATGGGCCCATCTTAGTGAGTCTTGGACCCTTGAGTCGAGGAAGCCGAGTCTTGAGCCCGGGAGGGAGTAGCTTGGTAATACTAGTGTCCTATTATGAGCCCGGGAGGGAGTTAATAGGCGACCTAGCGGCGTTTCCACCCAATAGTCTACCCTTCGACAACTAATTGACGGAACTTAAGGTTTATTATGAATGTTGGCGGTTGAGTCGTACCCTAGTCCTTTAATCTATTTGAGTAATACCTTACGTGCCTTCTCGTTTTAGCATTTGCATTAGTTCGTTCCATTTACTTAGTAGCTAGCATAGTTGATTAGATAATCATTCCATCCAAATTCCGTTTGACTTAGCTAAACACGTGAATTGACAATCGGTACTCTCCCACGCTCCTTGTGGATCGACCTTGACTACTTATACTAGTTGAGTTTTTTTGATAGCGGAAATAACGAATTAAAACCGTCTATCAATTTGTAAGGAGGACGGTCCTCCCGGAGGACACAAAAACTTTTCTGAAGTTATAGCCATTTTTAGCTAGATACTTTGCTGGATGAAGACATCCGCACATATCTTATTCAGGCATAAACTATGTTACTTGGACTCTGATAGTCTGATGCAAGTGTCGGACACGACACTCTATCAGAGTGTGCGAAATTTTCAATTTTTGTCTTAAAGTGTAGTAAAGTGTAGAAGTGTGTGTCGTGTTGGACACTTCAAATGTTGGACGCGTGACACATGACTAAAGTGAAATATCGGAATAACATAGGCATACATAGAACAATTTGACTTGATTTCTTTTCTAGCTTTCAAGTTTCACCTATGTGTCTCTGACTCGGCTAGGAGATCATCGGCATGGCAAAGGTGTCAATAACTATCATATATTGGCTCGCTATGAAGTGTTTGGTGCTTTTGTCAATACCTAAATCTCGAATTTACCACACTTTTACTTGATTTCAAATGATTTTTGATAGTATTAAATAATTTTGAGCTAGTAAAAACTTATTCAGTGTCTCAAATGGTCGAGGGAGATGAAATGAGGTCAGGCGTAGATATTCTTGTATAGTAAGATAGGAAGCATAAACCGTTTAGTGAGCCTTTGAATCTCTTGAAATTGAGGCTTAGAGTATAACTGTTTGTCGAAGATTAAGCTCTAAGGTAAAATTTTGGGGGTGAATCGAAGTGACCGCTAAAATTTCACTGTCCATAAGCTAGCGACCATCAAGATTTGGCTTGATAATTATCTATTGTAGGATGTCTTCCCCACTGTTTTGAGTGTTTGATAAATGAAAAATCCATCATCTAACTACTTTTGCCATAGCGTCACTCAGAAATCAACCATCAGATTCGAGGTGTACATCCAGTCGTCTTTATTACTCCACAGGTTGCTTTCATGGCCAGGTAATGCTTTATTGTGAAAGACTTCCAGTTTGTCTAAACTTTCTTTCTTATTATCATTCTTAAGCTGGAGCTATTTTGATTCGAGTGTGTTCAAGCTCGCTATTCATCACTACTCAAGGTTGACGCCTTGACGGATACCTAGGATGATACTTATGAAAAGAACTGTTGAATGAACTTCCCGACGGATGAAGGTGTTTCTCTGTTTTTGTATAATGTTGCTCAGTGTTTCATTGCATATTCTTAGTTGGGTGTAGAGTGTTTGATTCTACGTGTTTACTGCATTTTAGATATATATATATATATGCCTCAGCTTCTCTGCTTTACTTTGTTGTTTTAGGATATAACTTATGTGTATGATGCCTCAAATCAAAGGAATGAGAAAAAGGGAGTTTTCCAAGTGGTTTTCAGTGGAGTTTTTAGTACTTTGAAGCTTTTTGGAGATTTTGTTCAAGCTTTTCATTCTATATGAGACGGAAGTACACTTATCACATATGAAGGGCTTTTGAAAAGGGCCGGGTAAAGTTCATTTCATTCTTTTGAAATTGATACTTCCATGCAAGTTTCACATATATGTCAGCTATTGCTGCATGCAAGTGTAGCTCCATCTTTTATATTTCCTCCCATCCACTCCAAAGGTAACATGAACCCACTTTTCTCCTCACAAAAGAGTGGGCCATGTTACCTTTGGAGTGGATGGGAGGGAGTATAGTCTTTGTATTATATTTATGTAGTTGTGACATATGTTGGTTTGTTTTAGTTTTAAAATTACATGAATGTCTTTAATTTTTGAAAATTTTGGATTTGGTTTGAGACCTAGTGTAACGAGCCGTCAAGTCCTAAAATTTGCGCGCGCGATATGTTCACTTCGAACCCTTAGATTTTATGTTTCACTTATGTATTTTCATTTCTGTTTTCTTTAGTCGTGTAGTACTCCAAGATTACTTCCTGCGTGTCGAATCTTGGCGCTAGTTAATTAGTTTAAGATACGTTTCTAGGCGTTTAGAAAACGTATCGCTATTCTGCACAATCAATGTTTCCTGCTACCAGGATGTAAATATCAAATTTCCCTCTTTAGGGAGTGCTAGTGAATGAAAAGCTGCTTCCTACCTTGTGCCTTCGTATTGCTTGTTGTTGCTTTGCTGTGAACGACTCTTTGCCTTCACTTTACTAACAAGCCGTGTTTATGGGATCGCCACTAGGATCCCGACTCACACCCCCGAGACCGATTACGAATGCCTAGTGCTTGACAAACACTAGTGCTTAACACTCTCGTTGCATTCTTGTCGAGTGTTTAGACAAAGGTGCGCGTCACGTCCCGACTCAAAGTTTCGGACCGTGACATTTGGTATCAGACCCCGGGTTTTCTCGGAGGGGTGCTGCATATGATGGCAGGAAAAGCTGTAGAACCGAGTGGGAACAAACGCGACACTAAGGCCAGAGTGGCGGCCTTAGAGAGATTGATGGACGATAAAATTCCATCCTTGGAGGCTCTCCTCGTGAGTTTGGGGAGTACTCATCAGGCACTTGACAAGACGGTAAAGGGGCATGATTCCCGCTTCGTGACCGTAGACGAGTCCATAAGGAGGCACGAGAGCCAACTTGTGGCCATCGAGGAGGCGATTCCGAAAGAGTATAGCTCAGATATGGGTTACCTCTACGAAAAAGTCGAGCAACTTGAAAACATGTGCAATACATTGATGAAATTAGCCGCGGACGGGAGTTTTGGAGGAGCTCCTAAGGTGAAGCCGCCCACACCCCTCAAGTATAGTGGGGCGAGAGATTCGAAAGAAGTCGATAATTTTCTATTCGACATGGAGCAATACTTCCGAGTGAGTGCGCTCGACGAGGGTCTAAAGGTCAGCACCGCGAGTATGTATCTAACGGATGACGCCAAACAGTGGTGGCGCTCGAAACATGCCGAGATGGAGACAGAGACTATTGTGCTCGAGTCGTGGGACGACTTCAAGCGGCTCTTCAAGGAGCAATTTTACCCAGAGAACACCGATTTCCTTGCTCGAAGGAAATTAAAGGGCTTGAAGCATACAGGCTCGATTCGTGACTATGTGAAAGCGTACTCGGCTTGTATGTTGGAGATTGCGGACATGTCCGAGAAAGATCGGGTGTTCCAGTTTATTGATGGCTTGAAGGAATGGGCTCAGCGAGAAATCATGCG
>JAGPOY010005619.1:0-10883 GCA_018983105.1 Silene uniflora
ACGGGTTTAATTAGTCGTATTTGTATAAATAGAATAGTATGTTTATACGTATTGGATTAGTATTCATACGTATTTTATACGTATCGGGTTAGTATATTTATACGTATTTTATACGTATTAGATTGGTATATTTATACGTATTTGTATTATTATCGTATTAGGTGCTTGTTTTGTGGAGGAGCGACATTTATATCGGTTTGCTTGCTTTTATTACGGGATTGCTTATGGAGATTGCTATAAGGTAGGTTATCCTACTCAGTTCGATAATGTGTTTAATTGTTAAATGAGTCGTTTGGCAGTGTTTGCATTCATGAGTCGGTAATTGGCATGTTATATAATATCTTGCATACTGGGTTGTTGTATGATGGAGGTTTGTTTAGTTACTTGTTATGGAGACGGAAGACGATTGGGAGATCGTCTTCCGCTTAGGTCGCCTTTTGGAGCTTCCCACTCCAAGAGGGATGTGCACATTAATGACTTGAGTTTGGAGGGACGCGTGTGGGTGAGACACGACGTCTGGCAAGGGACCCGAGTCGCTCTTGGGCCCGATACCACCGACGTGTTCGGAGTACCTTGTTTGAGTGTGGTATCGTGGACGTGTTCCTGGCACCAGTGGTTGTGGGTACGTCTGGGCGTGTCCCGGTACCAGTGTGATAGTTGGATATTGGTATCTCATTCATGTCATAGTCATGTTGCATATTCACACACTTAGTCGTATTGCATGTTGTTTATCGTTACTGACGTATGTCGTTGCGTGTCTATCACCTGTCTCTCTTGGGGTGGCCTGCGTTGATCCATATGATGTTCTTGATCATATGGGAAGCAGATTGTTTACAGGTTATATGGATAGCAATTGGGTGACGGGACGAGTTTCGAGACGAGCATAGACGAGTAGAGAGTATAGTAGTCATGAGTTGTATTTCATTTGTTTACGTTTGTGTAATCATTAAACTTTATTTTTATAATAAAGTGTTCTTTTATTCGAGTTTTGAAACACTACCTCGGGAAACCGAGATGGTAGAGCCCCGAATATCTTGGCCGGATAGTCGGGGTGTTACACTCCTCATGCTTCATTGTCTTTGAATTCAACTTTCTTAAGGGTCATTGATAGGATGAACTACTCGGTAAGAAACATTAAAAGCATGAGTTCCTAATTCCAAAAAATTTGTTTGGTTCATTTTTCAATAATAAAGCGTGGAGGAATGAAGTTTGAATCTAAGACTAAGTTGAGGTGCGTATAAGATTCTAACTTCATTTCAAAATCCTCAAATCAAACATTGAAATGGATCATGTTGGTGATTTTGATCACAAATCATTTAAGTGTATTCGGGTTTTCTGACCAAAATCGGTATGAGCTTGTGATTGATATTGTAACACTCCTGAAGATTTGTCCCACATCGGTAGAATGTGGGTGTGTAGAGATTTGTCCCACATTGGTAAAATGTGAGGCTTGTGATATGTTTATAATAACTCGACCCACCACTTAGTAACAAGGCCTTGTGTTTTTAGGCTTAAGTGGGGACAAAACGGGCCCAAAAGTGAGTCTCTCATCGTAGGTGAGTCTCTGAGGTGTGTTACGACCGTGGTGGGTCGGGTTGTTACAAATGGTATCAGAGCCGATCCTACGACCGTGTGGTGAGCTTGTGGTCATGAGTACCCGGGTCACGCACACCTAGTGAGGGAGGATTCTGGCCCTGGCTGAGTGGCTTTGATCAGGTTTGAGGCACAACGGGGACGTTATGTTCTTAAGGGGGGAGTTTGTAACACTCCTGGTGAGGACAAAACGGGCCAAAAAGTGAGTCTCTCATCGTATGGTTGGATTTGGTACGAAAACCAACATGCTTATCCCCATTTTTAACACTTTATATATACTTATATTGTAAGTATATATATCTAGAGGCAGTGTGAGAAAAAATCAGCACACGTGAAAAATCAGATTTTGGCATTCAAAAGCAATTATAAAACTCCATTAAGTAATCTCTTTATCTTTGCCCAGACAAAGAGGGCCTCAACCGTCTTATCCTACAAGCAAGGGATTTCGTGTAACCCAAGGCATGAAATAGGGTCGAAATACTCTTAAGGAAAGCGTGCTTTTCGTGATTCGATTGATATCCAAGTTTACGATCATTATCACTGTTTTCCTGTACAATTGTACAATTTTTCCAACAGATCAGACTCCATTCCAATCCATTATAATGAAACCAATCGAATACCCCATAATTGATTTGCTTTGGTTATTTGCCTTACTTTTTTTCTTTTTCTTTTTTAGATGAAGAGGAAATAAACATTTGGGTTGGTTGAATAGGGTCAGGTCAATTCGAGTTTCGAGTCAGATTCAGGTCCTCAATTCTGATGTGGGTCGGGTTATTCGGGTTGAGTCAGTCTTATCAGCTCTACTTTGTACCATATAGTAAAGGATGCACAACGACTAATTCTAGCATATTCCTTGACTACATCGTAAATACTTTACATAGTCAATTTAAGTCTTCACCAAACTTGATTATTTTAAGGTTTTAGCGATTTTTATTGGCACTAGTAGAGTAGTAGTAGATTAATAATGATAAATGCATTGAATTATTGCTCACAATTCACAAATGCAGTGTCAAGATCAATGAATGTGGGAATAACACTTCATTGACAAGGAGTAGTTCAATAATGCAAGAAATTTTTTTGTTTTTTGTAATGAAAATGACAATTTTATTCAATGATATAAGGAAGATGATACGGATACACGTGGTGTATGGAAATTTCCATACACGGTCAATTAGAGCGTGACATGTGGCATTTGTGACTTAACCTTAGGTGGTTAGCTTAGGGTTAGGTTAGTAATTTTACATGTGTGGTTAAGTTGTTAGTTATTTTAGCTAATTACATTAAGGAAGTGTCAAAATTATAAAATGTTGATGACGAGCCTCGATTCTACAACCTGGTTCATAACCACATGCTTTTACCACTGTGACACATCCAGCTTTTTGTTAAAAATGAAGATCTTTTGTTATATATATGTGTAAAATCTGAGTCAAAAAAATATTAACCTATAATAACTATTAAATATATATTTTTAATTTATATTCAATGTAACGTATCTGTTGAGTTACTTAAATGAAGTTGAAAAAAATTGAACAAAATATTTTATTTATTTATTTATGGTAATTATTATCTGTACATGTAGTTTACATTTATTAAATTTAATTGCATTAGACTTTTCTAACACATACATTTACCATTTATAATATATTGTTCTATGATATATCTTGAAATTACGGTGAGATGCAAAATTTATCAACAAATTATGAGACACATTCATTTATTCTCCCGTTGTTGATATTATTACTTCAACGATATCTCATCTGTTAATACTATTACGTTTACTACTACTTCGATTACTGTTGTATCTTTGACTATTCCTACTATTTTTATAGTTAGATTCACTATTATCATTAATTTTATAAAACTTATATATTTAAATAAATAAAATATTTCCCTTAAACCGAGTTGTTAGCTAATTTTTCATACTTTCTCCGTTATTCACACTCTTACTTTTATAATATTTGTTGTTACTACTGTTACTTTAACTACTCCCGCCATCATTTTTTTTCACTACTCCCACATTTAATACGGTTAATTTCAATACTCTCATTCTTGCTACTATGACTTTCGCTACTCTAGCTGTTATTATTGTTACTTTACCACTCAAATATTATTACTATGATATTTACTACATCAAATGTTGCTACAATTATTTTCACTATTTATTTAATTACTTGCTAGTTACACAATTTTATCTGGCTTATATATTTAAATAAATATATCAAATACTATTTGTTAAATCTTTCTATTGCTTAATTTTATCAAACTAAATTTTATAATTATCTAAATGTATTAGAGTTATATATTTAAAAAAATACGAAATATTACACTAAAATAATTCATATTAAACTAAAAAAAGTATTTTATTAAAATATTGATATTTATATATTATATTTGAAAAACTAGTTAAAAAATTTCTTTTTTTATTACCTAAAATAAAAAATACAACTAAAAAGTCAATTTTAGATAACTTTTATAATATTTAATAATAAAATAATTACTAAAAAAACTTTATTTTAATAATTATATCAATATAATTAATATAAACATTTAATATGATTAAAATATTAATTATAAAATGTTTAAACATTTTTAAAAAAAAAATTGATTAGAAAACTTTTAAAAGAAGACGTTAGAAATTATTTCTTGACCTGTATCCCCACCCTAATTAAATGTACCTGCAATATATATTTATTTATATCCTTTTTTTGAAAGTATTTTATATATATCCTTTGTCTACCAACTTTCCTTTAATCAACATCTTAACTTTATTTCACTAATTCATCATGTACGGATTATATATGTATATTGAAAAGACATTAAATGTAGTTATATGTACAGATAATAATTAATTAACTAATTACCATAAGTAAATAAAATTTTTTGTTCAATTTTTTTCAACTTCATTTAACTAACTCAGCAAATATATTACATTGAATATAAATTAAAAGACTATATTTAATAGTTATTATATGTAAATATTATTTTAACTTAAAAGTTTGAATCTTCTGCCGCCATTGATTCCTTGCACATGGCTCGGACTATCAATTCACAGCAGAGGGGTAGGACTGCTTCTTCCTCACGGGCTCCTCGGGATCAGATCTCTAGGGGGCCTACTGAGGATGAAGGTACAAAAACAAAAGCAATGAATGAATTGGTGGAGGGCCCTGAATTGGAGATTGAAGATAGTGATCAGGAGGAGGAGACTGTTGTTCCTGATAGTATTCCTCAGGGTTCTCCAGATTCTGATGGAAAAGCAGCGGATAGCCAGGCTGATCAGATCCTGCAATTAACAATGGAGGATGTAAGTGATGAACTACTCTATTGGAAACAGGCAGTTGTATGCTATATCATGGGTGCCAATCCTCCATGTGAGATCATAGAGGGATTTATTAGGAGGATCTGGTCAAAGTTTAACATAAACAAGATATCTTTTATGCCAGAAGGCCTATTTTTGGTTAGATTCAAAGCAGTGGAAGGGAAAGACAAGGTACTTCAATCTGGACACTTTCTTTTTGATAACAAACCCTTGATAGTTAGGGACTGGAAGGTTGAAACAGGGTTTCAGAAAGAGGAAGTAAAAAGTGTTCCTGCCTGGATTAAATTGCATAGATTGCCTCTAAAGTTCTGGGGAAAGGGGTTGCCAAAGATTGCTAGCCTGGTAGGGAAGTACATCAGGTGAGATGTGGCAACTGAAGAAAAAACTC
Organism: Silene uniflora; assembly: GCA_018983105.1. Lineage (NCBI taxonomy): Eukaryota > Viridiplantae > Streptophyta > Magnoliopsida > Caryophyllales > Caryophyllaceae > Silene > Silene uniflora. The sequence goes on from JAGPOY010005619.1 coordinate 5,298, forward strand.
GATTAGGGTTTGCAAGAGTAATGGTGGAACTACAGGTTAATCAAGATTTTCCTGATCTGATTAAATTCAAAGATGAATTAGGGCAGCTTTTATGTGTGAAGGTAGAGTATGAATGGAGGCCTGTTACCTATAACAAGTGCAAGGGCATTGGGCATGCCACAGATGAATGCAGGTGGGGGCAGCAGCAAAATAAACCTGCAAAAAAGACGGTGAGAAAAGAATGGCGACCAATACAGAAAACAACAGTAACAGCTCCTGCAAAGCAGACAGTAATTGGAGTGGCAGAGAATATTGGTGTAGAAGGGGCAAAGGTGGTTCCTGATTCTACATCAGGCAACTTACAAGGTACTGTGACAAAAACTCCAACTCAGATACTGGTCAGAGGGCATGGGCAGACTGAGGAAGGGTATAGTCAGTCAAATTTTGGTGCTCATTCCTATGCTGCCATAGTGACTAGTTCTGGAGAAATCAAAAGGGGGAGGATTATAAATGGTAGTGCAGGGGGAATTAGTCGAACTCTTAGTTTTTGATGGATAAGATAGGATTTTGGAATATTAGAGGGATGAATAATGTACATAAACAGAACGAAATAAAAGGGTTTCTGCAGCAGAAGGAGATAGGTCTTTTTGGCTTGCTAGAAACAAAAATAAAGGCTAGGAATTTCTCTAAAGTAGTCAATAGTTTCAATAATGGGTGGAGTATTTCCACCAATACTAGGTTTCATAAAGGAGGAAGAATCTGGGTGGTGTGGCAACCTTCAAAGTTCAGTGTGCAATTTCTGGAATACAATGCGCAATTTATTCATATGAAGGTGGATTCTCTGAATAGTAAGGAGAGCTTTTTCTTAACTATTATTTATGCTTTTAATGGCATTCAAGAGAGACATCCTTTGTGGTTAAGTCTTAGAGGTTTTGCTACTAAAATAAAAGCTCCTTGGGCTGTAGGGGGAGATTTCAATAGTGAGTTATCTCATAATGAAAGATGTGGCGGGAATACAAGGCAAGAAGAAATTGATGATTTTGTAAGCTGTGTGGGGGATTGTGAGCTACTGGATATTCAAGCGATTGGATCCTTTTTTACTTGGAATAATAAACAGAGGCCTGAGGATAGAACTTATAGCAGGTTGGACAGGTTTATGGTTGATAAGGCTTGGACTGATTTATTTCCAAATTTGTTTGCTCATTTTATGCCAGAAGGGCTTTTTGACCATACACCTTGTGTGGTTGGGAGCTCCAATCAATACCAGAAACCTAAGAGTTTTAAGTATTTCAATATGTGGGGAAAGGCTACTGATTTTCTCAATTTGGTTAGGAATGGCTGGCTGAAGGAGATTGTTGGGACCAAAATGTTTCAGGTGGTTCAAAAACAGAAGGCTCTCAAGCCTATTTTTAAGCAACTCAACAAAGAAAGATACTCTGATATTGAAAATAAGACTAACTTATTACAGATAAGAGTTAAAGAAATTCAAGAGGTTTTAGGTCAGAATCCAAGTGATATAGTTAGAGTAGCTGAAGAATACAAACTAGCTCAGGAGCTGAAAGTTTTGACAGAGGCTAGAGATAGTTACCTTGCCCAAAAGGCCAAAGCTCATTGGATTGCAGAGGGGGATGCAAATACTGCATATTTTCATGGGACTATCAAGAATAGGAGAATTAAGAATAGGGTTGTGGCAATTGAGGATGCTGATGGGGTTATGTGTGACTCTCCTGAAAATATACAGCAGGCTTTCCTACAATATTATAAGGGGCTCCTTGGTACCAGCACGCCTATCAAAAGAGTAAGGACTCCTATAATTAATTGTGGAACTAGATGTACTGACAGTCAGGGTCAAGCTTTGTTGCAACCTGTTACTATAGAGGAAATCAAGCAAGCTATTTTTTCTATCCCAGACAATAAATCCCCTGGGCCAGATGGGTTTACCAGCAGATTCTATAAGGATTCTTGGTCTGTGATTGGGGAGGAGGTGTGTATGGCAATTCAGGACTTTTTTCAGCATAGGCAATTGCTAAAGCAAATTAATGCCACTACATTAACTTTGATTCCTAAGTGTGATAGACCACAGAGTGTTATGCAATTCCGGCCTATTGCCTGCTGTAATGTTATTTACAAAGCTATTTCAAAAATTCTGTGCACAAGACTTGGTAATATTTTGCCTGATATTGTGGGACAAAATCAGGGGGCTTTCATTAAGGGGAGAAGTATCCTTGAGAATGTGTTGATCTGCCAGGATTTAATCAGACTGTATCATAGACCTTCTGTATCAGCCAGGTGCTTATTCAAGATTGACCTTCAGAAGGCCTATGATACAGTGGAGTGGGAGTTTGTTGACCAACTTCTGACTACACTCAATATTCCAGTTTTTTTTTAGGGAGATGGTGATGCAATGTGTCACTACTGCTACTTTCAGTCTCTCCCTAAATGGGGAAAATTTTGGCTTTTTCAAGGGGAATAGAGGTCTTAGACAGGGGGACCCTTTATCCCCCTTGCTCTTCACTCTATGCATGGACTATCTAACAAGAACTTTGAAGTATGCCACTACTCAGAGAGGTTTTAATTTTCATCCTCTATGTAAGGAGTTGAAGCTCACTAGCCTCATGTTTGCTGATGATGTTTTAATGTTCTGCAAAGGTGATGCACAGTCTATGGTGCTAGTTCTAAAGGCCTTCAATACCTTTTCCAAAACCTCAGGTCTAAAAGTCAGCCCTTCTAAGTTAAACATCTACTTTAATGGTGTCTCTAATAGCCTTAAAAATGATATCTTGAGTGTCTCTGGGTTCAAAGAGGGCTCCTTTCCTTTTAAGTATCTTGGCATGCCTATTCAAACTACTAGACTCCAAAAAAAGGACTGTGACGTACTCATAGAAAAGGTCTGCCAGAGAATTCATGGAATTGGAGCCAAGAAACTGTCCTATGCAGGGAGACTAGTAGTAATCCAAGCTGTTCTATCTACATTGCACTCCTACTGGGCCTCAATTTTTATTCTGCCTAAAGGGGTCATTCAAAAGATCGAAGCCATATGCAAGAATTTCCTTTGGGATGGGGGTATAGAATACAAGAGAGCCCCTTTAGTGGCATGGTCAAAAGTTTGCAGAACAAAGGAAGAAGGTGGTCTGGGCCTAAGGGATTAGGTGCTTTGGAATAAAGCTATGGTTGGAAATTAGTCGACTGGATTGCCAGGAAAAAAGATAGCATGTGGGTAAAGTGGGTTCATCAAATCTATATAAAAGATACTAATTGGAGGGATTACAAACCTAGCAATGAGTCCAACTGGGCATGGAGACGAATATGTGGCATAAAGGATGATCTAGCCGGTGCTTACAATACTCAGGGATGGTGCTTTGATAGCGGTGTTTACACTGTCAAACATAGCTACCTGTGGCTGCGGGGACAATATCCAAAGGTCAGATGGGCGAAGATGATTTGGAATACTTGGTCAATACCAAAGCACATCATTTTCACATGGCTAATTCTCAATGAATCCTTGACTACTAAATCGAAACTAAAACATTTAGGGATTTGTGATGAGGCAACCTGTTGCCTCTGTGCTCAAGGGGAGGAAACGCAGATGCACCTGTTCTCTAGATGTCCCTTCAGTGGAAAATTAATTGATGAAATTAATCGGAAATGGAAGTTTAACATACCTCGAGACGGAAGTCTGCAATGGGGATTGAGAAGGAGGGGCACAAAACTGCAAAGGGGGGTCATCTTGACCGTTATAATGGCGACATTATATTCCATCCGGTACAGTCGCAATAAAGCTCGAATAGAAGGAGAGGTGGAGCGGCCAAGTCGGGTTGCAACGAAGATCATGCAGGTTGTTGGATCTCGAATTGCCATGAGATTGAAATTACCTTTGAGCACAAAAGAGCAGAAATGGTATGATCACCATTTTTGTGATTGAAAGAGGGGAGAAAATGAAGCAGGAGCATGGTGACAGGGGAGATGAGATCAGGCGATTTGAATTCCCTTTTGTTGTTTCTATTTCCAGGTTTTTTTGCCCAAATCTGGGTTTGTTGTTGAATGAGAGAGAGTTTGAGTGTTTTTGTATCGAGTTAGATGTAATGTGGTATGTTTGAACTGCGGAGTACGGGTCACGGCTTTTTCCCAAAATTGTTGTCCCGCTCCGGATGTATATTCTTCTTATCGGGTTTATAATACTTACATTTAAACCAAAAAAATATTATTTTAACTTAGATTTTACACATACATATAACAAAAGATCAACAAATATAACAAATTGATGACTGTGTCACAATGGTTAAAGCATATGACTAAGAATCAAGAGATCATGGGATCGAGACTTACCAACAACATTTTGGGATTTTGACACTATTAAGTAACAACTTAACTATACATGTAAAATTACTAATAACCTAACCTTAAACTAACCACCTAAGGTTAAGTCACAAATGGCACGTGTCACGTTCTAATTGGTTGTGTGTGAAAATTTCCATACACCTCGTGTATCTGTAGCCTTTTTGCAAATTTCATAATAGGAAGTTGAACTAGTAACATGCATCCTTTTAATGTCATCTAGTTCCTTAGTTAAAACATGGATTTTATTTGCTAACAAGAGACTCGTTTTCAGCAGTGAGTTCAGATTGAACAGTCTAATCGACTGTTTGTTTTTTAATGTTCTTCAGATTACGTTTTAACTCAATGCTCTCCTCTGCTATACTTTCAATTTCAGATTGCATAGCATCAAGATGCTTGTTTTGTTCATAACTAGTGTCCAAAGTCTCATCAAGTAATCTCACAATTGTTTCTTTGGATAAAGACCTAATCTTAATTTTGAGATTAGAAAGACTTACCTCGTCTTCAGATTCACTATTAGAAGCTTCTGAGTGAGCCATGAGACACCTAAGAGAATCGTCATCCCTTTTCCGTTAAGATCTTGGCTTGTAGGTAGACCATAAGCAGAACTTTTCGTCTTTCTCATCGTTAGGAGGTTCCTCGTCCTATGAATCAGACTCACCCCATACAGCAGCCATCATTGCACGTTTGTACTCCTGCTTAGACTTTTCACGTTTATCTTTGGATTTCTCTTCTTCCTATTTGGGACAATTACGGATCTAATGATCTCGTTCACCACATTTAAAACAGCCCATTTTAGACATAGAATGTGATGAAAAGGATGAGGAAACATATTTTTTTGGTTTATAACTTTAGAACTTTCTTTGATTTTGCTTTCTAATTATTTTAGCAATTCTTTTAGATAGCAAGTCAACGTCCTCCTCAAGATCACTTTCATTATCACTTAAAGAAGGCATTTAAGACCAATCCCTTAGCTTTGGGTTTCTCATCGTCATCCTCATCGAGAATCAACTCGTGTGCCATAAGAGATCCCATTAAAGCTTCATAGGTGAGAGTGGTTAAATCCTGGGCCTCTTCTATGGCTGTAATTTTGTGTCGCCATTTCTTAGTTAAACTCCTTAATATTTTACGGACAATGTCCTCAGATTGAAAAGTTTTACCAAGATTTGAAAGTTCGTTAGTTATGCTTGAAAAACGTGAAGACAAACTCTTAGTAGGTTCATCTTTTTGCATTTTGAAAGATTCGTATTGTTGCATTAAGATGTCAATATG
>JAGPOY010005620.1:0-10882 GCA_018983105.1 Silene uniflora
TAAACCAGGTTTGATTACAACTAAAGAAAAACTTAAGACGACTAATACTACTAGAAACTGATAGAGGGACTTTAGATTCGTCACTTTTGGTAAGCAACTGGAGAAGGCGACTGTTGCTGATTCTGAATAGTACATTCTGTAACTTACAAGAGGAGGCATGATTCATAGCTTCAAGTAAAGCGACAGTGGTTGCTTGCAGCTTAAAGTTGCAGAAATAACGAAGAACCTCATGCGTGATCTTATTGTTGCAGCGGATTCGAAAGGAGCAAGTCCGATTCTTCTTATGGAAAACAAATTCGATATTAAAGCAAAACTGAAAATGCTGTGACGAGTAGAGATGAGGGCTGGAATCAGCTATCTTATAAGGTGCGTGCACATTCATATTAAAGCGGGCTATGAAATCACATTGTTGCTTGAAAAGGATATCAGCCTCACGTAAAATGGCATCAGGATTCACCGGGCAATTACGAAAGATCACATTGTTCCTATGCTTCCAGATAGCAAAAAGGAGAAGAGAAAATTACAATCTTGTGCCAGCGATATCCGAGTCACTATGAGTAAAATATCTGAAGAAGTTGTGAAACCATAAAAGAAAGGGAAAGTTGGATGCCTGTTCAGTTTGGAGACCAAGGGAGCTAGCAAACCAAACGTGCTTGATTACGTCCCCTTCTTATTAGAGCATCCGCAGTTGGTAAAATTTGATGAGCGATTTTCCAAAGGAAAAATTTGAGATGAGGTTGCCATGGGAGTTTCCAGATCCACTTCCACTTGAAAGCAGAACAGTTATGTGAAGTAGAAAAGGCTTATTGTTCCAGTGAGTCGAATCAAGCAAAATATCAGCAAATGTGACCGTTGGAGGTGGCATTTGCAATTTAAAAATTGGTTTATTACCAAATATCCATGCGTCATTCTTAAGGTCAATTGATTTTCCATTTCCAAATTTCCACGCAATTCCTTCACGGAGTAAATAAGTAGTTTTGACAACTCATTTCCAGGCAAACGATGATGCTGAATATTTTGATTTGGTGCCTGGGATTGGAAAATATTTCTGGTATTTTAACTGAAGAACTTTGGAAACCAATGAAGATGAGTGCTGGGGACAGCGCCAAAAAATTTTCGCCAAAAGAGCTTGACTAGCAATTTGCGCATTTTTTAAACCAAGCCCACCATCCGACTTAGGAAGCTGCAACTGATCAAAAGACAACCAATGTTGGGCATGTTTATTCTGAGCTTTCTTCCACCAGAAAGTGTCAATGAGGTAATTGATCTTTGAGGTGATTTGTTGAGGTATTGGAAGAACAGAGGCAACATAAGCAACGAATGCCATCAGAATGGAATTAATAAGAAGCAACTTAGCTGCTTGTGAAAAATTTGAAGGCCCCCAGGATAGTATCTTAGTTGAAATCTTATCAAGAAGAAACTGAAAAGAAGATGTTTTCCTTCTGCCCAAATCAATAGAAAAGCCAAGATACAAACCAAAGTTATTTTTTGGTTGCACTTGCAAAGTATCAATAATATGTTCCTTAAAATCGGACGAAGTATTGCGACTGAACCTGATATAGGACTTTTGATAATTAATCATTTGCCCTGAGATGCAGCTAAATTTATTCAAAATACTCCTCAAAGAGTCGCAACCGTCAGAAGTAAGACGAAGGCACAAGAGCGAGTCATCCGCATATAAAAGATGAGAAATAGCTGAACTGTGCCGTGAGAGCTTGATCCCCTCAATAAGACCATTTGATTCAGCTTTCGTAATCATAAGCGACAGAATTTCCATGCACAGGATAAATAGGTATGGCGAAATAGGATCACCCTGTCGTAGGCCACATTGAGGAAAGATACGACCAGAGGGAGTTCCATTAATAAGAACTTGCAGCGAAACAGTTTTGACACAAGCTTTGATCAACTTTCTAAAACTCTTTGGGAATCCAAAACACTTAAGAACTTTGAACAAGAATGGCCATAAAACTCTGTCAAAAGCTTTGTTCATGTCGAGCTTAATAGCGCCATAACATCGTGTGCCTCTTTTACGTTGATTAATATATGTCGGAATCTCGTGACCAAGAAAACCCCAATCACTAATTAGACGTCCAGGAAGAAAAGCACTTTGATTTTGGCCAATGATGCACTCCATTACCTTTTTGAGCCTTAGAGCAATACATTTTGAGGCAGCTCTGTAAATGACATTACATAGGCTAATAGGACGAAATTGAGAAATCGTCTCAGGTTGGTCGACTTTCGGAATGAGAACAACATGATTATTATTCCAAGCAGGAGGAAGCTGACCAGAGTTTAGAAAGGAGAGAACAGACGAGGTAATATCATCTTTGATAAGCTCCCAGAATAAATGGTAGAAGCGAGGTGGAAACCCGTCAGGTCCCGGTGATTTATTAGATTTCAATGAAAAAAATGCTTTTTCAACGTCTTCGGACGTAAAGGGCTGGGACAGATAAGATTTTTCACGCGAGTGTCCGCCTTTCTGTTCTCCTTTGCATTCTAGACCGTGTTCCTACTTTCGACGCCTACGTGCTTGATCAATCGACCACGTAAGCTCAGATCATTCTGAGTACCAGTCACGTTGCATAGACCGACCAATTTGACCAACTCCACAATCAATCAACCTAATTAATCTACTAAATCCTCCAACGAGGGCACCTTCCACGCATATTCGAGTCGAGCAATCACTAAAACGATAACTTTAGTCAATCTCATTTCGCCAAACATGTAAGTCTGAGGGTGTAAATCCCACGTTATTATTATATTTTATTTTTTGTATCAAATTAATGTAAATCTATACCGAAAGCATACTCAAAACCGATTTAAAAATTAAACCTTTTAAACGTTTTGACGAAACAACAGAAATCTGACGTCGAGAAGAATCGCAGCAGTAGCTGCGCCTTCTGGAAGAATCGCAGCAGCAGCTGCGCCTTCTGGAAGATGCTGCGCCTCTTCCAGAGGCTGTCCGCTGCTCCTGCTCTTCTTCTTCTTCCTCGATCTTCTGTAGTTTTGTCCTTTTTATTTTCTTTCTTCGATTTCTTTGTTAATAAAGTGTATAAATTATGTTTTGACAAATTTTTTTAGGTCATAACCATTAATTCGTCCTAAATCCCGAATAATTCATATTTGCAGGTTTTTGCCGTTTTAATTCAATTCGAGTTTTAAAGGTTCGACTTGTTCATGTCGAGGCTCTGGAATTCGTATTTGAGACATATGCTTAGGTTTTCACCGTACATCGATTTCAATTCATCTGTTTTCATCTCAAGTTTCGATCTTATGTAATTTCGACATCGTAATTCGTGTATCATATATAAATTCGTTCCTCTGTAATTTCGTTCCTTTTTCTTATTTTCTTTCTTTTTATCTTTTCTTTAAAACTTTTCATTACATGGGCATGTAAATCGTATTTCCACAAATCCTTTTCAATCTTTTGCACTAATTCATCTTAAATCCCGAATAATTCATGTTTGCGGGTTTTCGTCGTTTTAAATCAATTCTCGGTTTCAGAGGCTTGATTTGTCAATATTGAAGCTCTGGGATTCGTATTTGGTACACATTAAAGGTTTTCATTCGTCTGTTTTTTCTTGTTTTATCCAAGTTTCGACCTTTGTAAAATCCGACATCGTATGTAATCATAAACCGTTTTGTATAGCTTTGTTTCATCGCGTTTTCGCTTTATGACGATGTTAGATGCATATAATCTGTAAATTACTTTCACTCGAGTTGTATGTCGATAATCAAACCCTAACTCAACCAACGAATATTAACAAATCGCGATTCAGACTTCACAGTTAGAACCCAACTCAAGAACAGATGCATGAGTTGCTGCGCCTCTTTCCAGAGGATGCAGCAGATGCTGCGCCTGTTCTAAGATGGCTTATGCCTCTGAACTTGTCTCGCTTTGACGTAGGCTCTTAATTACGTCTTTAACTGACTAATATTCTTATTATCACCTCTAATCTGAACTCCACAAATGCAGGCTTATTCAACCTTTCACCGGTTTTAATACCTCACAAATCGGTAACGGTCCATGACGTGCTTTGGCAAACCAAAGTTCCGTGGATGCAGTGCCGCCGCCTTAAAGCTTTCCAACGCGCGGGTGCGCGTGGTGCGGGTGGCATGGTCCACAGTTTGGCGACTCTGATGGGGATGATACACTTACGTGTTACCCAGGGTGAAACTTGAACGAGGTTAGGGAATAGTTTATAAGAGACAGTTGTCGGTTCTCATTACTTGACCTTCTTAGGTTGTTTTATTCGGCCTTCCTAGGCTACAACCAACCCCATTCGACCAATCGTCCCGTCCGGACGGTCCAAATTCTTATCTGGGCTTATGGATAGATAGCAATTGACGTCAACCATACCGTGATGCTTACTCCTATTTGTATCAAGAACATTCACTACTCGAGGGAATGGACAAGGAACCGACCTTACTCATGTTTGGCACGGACCTTTCCACAAACAAGGGTTTGAGTGTTTGGTATGAGAACCCACCCTTTTAAGCCAAAACCCTTTAAATGCACTCATCATACTGTTATAATGCCTGTATATACGTGTGTACCACATATGTTATCACCATTTGTAAACAAAACCATGACGAAATTTTCAAAATCAAAATTATTTCAAAATGTAAATAAAATCTCGATAAAGGCCTAAAATAGCGCAAAATAAAGCCGAAACTCTGTCCAAATTTCGAGTCAAAATCGGGTTTCCCCAACCCATTTCAAAAGTACACTTCGAGTCAGCACTCCTACAACTATACTACAGCTGACTAGGACAAATTTTTCAAAATGTTCAAATCTCACACTTGACACAATGGCGTCACGCCCACAAAGCCGAGTCTCTATTTTCGAGTAAGTGTGCAAAAATGGTCGATCGTGTTTTGATTCGTCGTCGGTTCTTATCTTAGCTCAAGATGGTGGGAACTAGCCAAGGAAGCGTCAATGGTCAGCCTGAAGATGGTAATAATCAAATCCTAGTTGCACTCCTTTGTCTCCAGACGAGCCAAGATGAGGCTCATGCTTGCCTCCGAACAATTGAAGGCTGCATCGTCGCGGTGGAAGCCAGGCTTCCCCCTGTGGACGATCCTAACCCCAATAATCCTCCTCCTTTCGACCAACCGGAAGTGGATCCTCCGCCAGTTCTTACTGATGCTGAAAAGCGCCTCCAATACTTGGAGGAGCAACTCATGTATCTCAAAGGAGATGACATCTACAGGGAAAACAGTCGCAAGTATGAAGCTTTAAACTCTCGACTCCCAACCAACTTCAACATGACTGATATCCCGAAGTGTAAGGGGCACGAAAACCCTTTGAACCATATCCGAGCATTCAAGGATTGCATGTCTATCAAAGGCATCAAACCCGAGATGTTCTTAATGATCTTTTGTTCATCTCTCGACACCATCCCCAAGCAATGGTTTTACTCTCTAAATCACAAGAAAATTGCTACATGGGATGACGCTGCGATTGAGTTCACCAAGCAATACGCAGATAATGCTGAAATTCAAGTCAAGATGCGTACTTTAGAGGTTCGTAACCCAAAATGAGAAAGAAGGCTTCACCGACTTCCTAAGTAGGTGGAGGAAGACTAGCACACAACTTGTTGAACGTCCAGATGAAGCTACTTTGGTTGAGAAGTTCGTGGACAATCTAAGGCCTATTTATGCTCACTACCTAAGATACCAGAATATCATGTCTTTCAAAGACTTAACTGCATTGGGTATCAAGATTGAAGATGACATCCGCAAGGGAGTCCTATCCAAAACCGTGGGTCGTGGATATCAAGGCACAACAAGTCGTTCTTACGGCTCTACAAGCAAGACCGACGAGATCAACCACGTGGAATCAGCTGCAAAGAAGAACACGCCGCAAAGGAAGTTCACTAGCATTGGTGATACGTACTCTAATGCACTGAAAAGATTGTCAAAACAAGGTAAAATCCAATCCATAAGACCTAAACCTGACCCAGAAAAGAAGTCTAGGTTTTGGGACGGAAATGCCTATTGCGAGTACCATAGAGGCAAGGGGCATGATACAGAGAATTGCTACAAATTGAAGCATGCTCTTCAAGATATGATTGAAGATGGGCGTTTACCCATACCTCCTGGTAGTAAGCCCAATAACACTCATAATCCTCTTGGAGTTCTGATGATTACAGATGACGAATCCACCTTGGATTGCTCTCACCTTATTTCCCCGACTGAAGATGAGGTCGATGTACTGGAAGATAAGGAAAGTTACACCACTGTCAACCCCACTCTCGATGACTTCAGCAATTGAGCAAAAGAGGTAAGCATAGATGGCAGAGTTAGAAGCTACAATGGTATCCATACGCGATTCTAACACCCTACCTAGAGAAGATGTGCCAGCAACTCCAGCTCTAACTCAAGAGTCGACAATGCAGAAGGTGATTACAGTAACTGATAAATTGGTAGAACAGATAATCGACCTGGAAGATGAAATATTGATTCTAAAAAGACTCAATACAATCAATGGGGTCTGGGCAGATGATGATGATGATGATGTTTACCTCAAAGAACATCCTTTAGTCAAAGCTTGTGAAGACCTAGATGTAGAGCACCTTACTCGTTCAGGACGCCCATACCAAAGCGTCACTCAAGGGCAAACGAGTGGCCAGGTTGCTAATAATTCAGCTACCAATACAAACGTCATCACCCCAAATGATGGCGAAGAGACAGTAGCTGATCATCTACTAAAGCAACTGTAGAAGACAAAGGCTGATCTTTCAGTCTGGCAATTAGTTGTTAGCTCATTTCCTCATCGCCAAGCTTTACTGCAAGCTCTGGCTAAATTGAATGTAGCACACGACTCTACACCCAATGACGTCGTCAATCTAGTCCTCCAGGACTCAGTCAGGCTAAGTAACTCGGTTACTTTCTCAGACGAAGACTTGCCGCCTTTTGGCGTCACACATATTCTTGCTCTATACATCACGGTCTCATGCCTAAAGAAAAAGGTGCCCATGACTTTGGTAGACGACGGCTCCGCAGTCAACGTCATACCACTAAAGACAACATACAAACTGGGTATGAAGGAATCAGATTGGACTCCTACTAACCAAGGCGTTCGAGCATACGATGGGACACGACGCAAAGTAGTAGGACTAATAAACCTCACTGTGGCCACTGGGCCAATCGAGCGAAAGGTCAATTTTCAGATAGTTGACATCGAAGCATCTTTCAATATACTCTTAAGAGACCGTGGATTCATGCTTCCAAAGCAGTGACCTCCACCCTTCATCAAAAGATCAAGATTCCTATAGACGGCAAAGTAGTGACGATCACTTCATCTCCTAGCTATCAAGGCTGTAATAGAAAAGATGTCTAGCAACCAAGTAGTGGCAGATCCCGTACACGAGCTTGGGGGCTTCCAGGTCATAAACATGATAGAGAGCGAACTGGCTTCATGGATTTCCCGAACCTTGGATATTCGAGGGTAATAAGTTAGCTGGAATCGAGGTCTTCCACGATTGCTACTTCATTCTACAAGAAACGGTTCCTACCGTCAAAACTCGTCTGACACCTTGTCTCGACGAACAGGCTGTTAGCCTTTTGTTCGGGGAGGATCGATTCGTCACAGCGGTCCAGGATGAGATTATTACCATGATACTGCAAGATGACCATTTTAACCCTGTCACGCTGATTACGGATGAAAACTCAGCAAGTCAACATAAAGGATGGAGAAAGTCGATCAAGTGAACCAACCATCAAGGGAAGCTCTTCAAAGTCACTACTGGAGAAGGAGAGATGTTCAAAGGAGAACCCGAAGACGATGAATTCGAGTCAGAGTCGGAATCAGAGTCGGAGTCGGAGTCTAAGTCTCGAGAAGTCATTAGGGAGTCACCTCCTGTCGTCACTCCCCATCCCTTTGTTTTCCTAGCATAGTATCACCTAGTAACAGTAGCTCGGGGAATGTCCCAGCAACTGTCCCTTTACACTACTATGAAAACGTGGGATACTGACGGGCAAAATCCGTTAAAAAAAGCCTTTTTATGTCAGTAATTCTTATTCCTGACGGAATTTTCCATTAGGAAAGTGCGTCAGCGATTTTCGTCACTAAAATCGCGTTCCTGACGGAATTTCCGTCAGGAATATGGGATTACTGACGGATATCTGACGGGCAATCCGTCAAATGTTATCTCACGGGTCTGACAGAAAGTCAACGAAATGTTGACTTTTCTGACGGAATTTCCGTCAGAAATGCTGACTTTTCTGACGGAAATTCCGTCAGAAAAATTGCCTTTTTTTTTCAAAAACAAAAAAAATTAATTTTACATAGGTCACCTGCTACTGAATGAGGTTATGAGGCTGCCAACACGTTATTCTAATATATATACTCCGTATACACTAGTAAATCAACTTCTTATTCAACCATGTAAGAGTCTCTTATCATGATACATGTAATACACTAGTCGCCTTCAACCATAAGATAAAAAGAATAATAAGCAAAACTGAAAGTGCCTTATGAATAATAAGCTAATGCTGTTGATCAGTAGCTTGAATGCTATTTTAGCTGAAGTTTGGAGTTCTTTGCATGAGGTATATCAGAAATCTTCAGTAGCTTGAAGTCTTGAATGCTTACACCACAGCAACCAAAATGAAAGATTGACCATCTGTACCAAAATTCTCCGTAAGATAATCAACAATAAACCGAATTTAGAAAATATCATTAGAGACAAATACGCAATTTCGAGGTTTTTCAGCCTCTATGTATGGCTACCTACATCTGACACTACTTATCCCGCCTTCAAGGCACATGGATAATCTTTCTTCTGTACATATATAGAATTATAGATTAGTATCTCAGCTTTATTTGTGTTTATTACTGTTTCTGTCGCCATATATAAGCCATTAGAACTGGAAGTAGCTGTAGACGCTCCTATAAGAGTATTTAAATTTACAATGGGCATATCACATACCACAACAAAATAGTGAAATTTTTTAACATTACAAGCTAACATACCAATTGTTTATGCTCAGATTGAACTTCCGTTAAGTTTGCAGAAGACTAGCTAGCTTCAGTTGGAGAGTTGAAGCTGAAATGGTCTGTAGTACTGTGCTCTGTCCACTGAAAAACGAAAAATCTCACTCAAGAATCCATTTGTAGATAAAGCTAGTAGATGGAAGATGACAATTAACAAAATGAAAAGTACATATTACTGAATCCAATTTAAAAATACGACCTAAGAATGTCATCAAAGAAACTGAGCACTTAAGCGATATAAATAGATAACTGTAGACTAAACAAACAATTACTCCCTAGTTTAAAATAGGTTGAAGAATGCTAGCTATTACTTGATTGGTTTATCCATGCAATGTGCGTGAAAAGAAAAATGAAAAATTCAGCTTAAGCACCAAGGAAACTAAGATTACAATAATAGCTACTTTGTGCCTCCGAACAAGCTAAGATTACAATAATAAGCAAAATCAAGCGGACGAACAGTAAATCTGTCCATTCAGACTAAAACAGCATGTAAACATCACCTTGAAAATATGGCCACAAATAGATGCAATACTAAATCACAAAATCTAAAATTTCATAAAATGCAACAATTTCATGTCAAAGTCAAATACCAAGAGCTCAAATGTAAATGCACTCACTAGCTACGTTCAGAAAGCCAAAGTTTCCAAAATCATGCGTTTGGGGATGGCTAAGCATACAAAATTATCCTCAAACATCAACTACTTTATTTTCCTTTATGGAAAACCAAGAACACGTATTTCAGGATAATATACACCAAACAGAAACATGTTTCTATTTTTAAAACACATGAAAATACAGGTGCAAATAGTAAGAGCCAGTCACCAGATCAATTGAATAGAATCTGATGGTTGACATAATAAGCAACATGCAATCAAATATTGGTTTTCGAGAAACGGCTACAACCACTATTAGCTCTATGATCGAAAGCAAGAATCCATATTAATGAAATAAAAGAGAATTAAAAGATTGATTGATTGAGAAATTAAAGGTGCTTGAGTTTTTATCAGCTTATAGCAGTCAATTTAGTATCCTCGAATGAATTAAATTTGACTCAGCCCTAAACTCAAGAATGAACCAAATAATAAAGCTATTCTTATGTTGTTGTGGGCTATGGGCATCGAAAGCAGATAACATACACCAATTGGCTGAGAGAAAATTCAAAGCCAAATACAATTACTATACTGATGTAGGGTTAAGTCGTCACACCTAATCAAACACATTTATATACTCAACATACTAACTAGTAGATAGTAGGTAAGTCGAGGTCGATCCACGGGACGGGGGTATTCAAGTCAATCAATCTAATCAAAGTTATGCCAAGGTTGTCACAATTGGAAGTGAGTTTGTGTTCTAAACTAATGAAAGCAAGTAAATGGCACGGAAGGCAAAACAAGCAAATAAGTAAAACGTAAACAAATGGTAAACAAGTGCTAGGGTGTCTTGGGTTCATAGGAGAACATGGTAAATCACATAAATGGTCACATAAATGATATGAGTTGGGTTGGTATCGAGGCTTTCGATCTTACGATCCCTAGGGTAAGTTGAGCATGCTCTATCACCCTATTGAACAACATGCATGGTCTAACCACCAATGAGGCTTTCGATCTTACAAAGGTGGTTGAAAGGTAGTCTAACAATCCTTGATGCTTTCGATCTTACATGGTTTGTTTGGACATAAGAGAATCAATGCAAGTTTTGTCATTCAAGCATTTCATCAAACATAACATGTGCATGAGTTGAAAGCACAACAAATAAACATTCACATGAACTCATCAAGCATGGATTTATGCCATATTATTCCCCTAATCCCCCACTATCCCTAGCAAAGAGACTACTCACTACCCATCATATTAAGCATGTCACAAATGGTGTCAATCATCA